>CAUYON010033189.1:0-32009 GCA_963573935.1 Arctocebus calabarensis | reverse complement strand
ATACTAGAATATGTAGAAGTAGTTTGGATAAAGAAATATTTACATTTCATTACTTCATAGTGTCATAAATTTGAGGCTAACAGCATTCTGAGTCAAATTTGATCCTTTTCCAGTTAAGGGTATCAAGTACACTTCTGATTTACAATAGCTGAACTTCTGAGAAAAGAGCTGAAAAAACAATACTAATTAGAGATCTGGTTGTTTGATTTAACTATTTGGCTCTACATGTCAAAAATGCAAAACTGAGGGGAAAAGGCTGAAATGCTTTGTAAAGCAGTATTTTTAGATAAGCTGCTTCAACTCCCCCCACCCCAAACAGATGCAGATTAAATACTTTCTGCATGGATGCACAGAATATTGTTTATCTGTTTTCGAAATGCAACACTGTGGGCTTAATAATCTGCTTTCATTTAGACAAAGAATATTATATAGTCAATTTAGCTTAAGAGATGGAAAGAAACTGCTTATGAGATACTCTGCTTTTTCTAAGGTATTTCTGAAAACAAGACAAGACCAAAAACATCCAACTATTACTTTATTCATATTACTATGCTTAAGTTACATGGAAAAAAAGACAACCAAGCAATTCTGCCCATTTCAGAAAAGTTTCCAATCAATACCAATTATGTGGTGATAAATAACTAGAAATGGTGACATCTTTGGGTCAAGATGGACAAGGAAGAATGGGCTCTGGTGCTACGGTTCATCTCCAACAAGAATATGGCACGCTGGCCAACACAAGCCATGCTAACACTGAGCCTTTAGCGCTGGGCACAGATTCGGATTTCTTCTCTGAAGCTAGCAAATCAAGTGAAATAACTGGGTTTAAAAAAAAAAAGTTTTAAAACGAAGCCCAAGTTTAAAAACCATGCTTTTGACATATTTTCCTTTCAAAATTTACATAAAACACACTTTTTCACTCTAACAGCCCAGATATTTTTCCTTACATTGCCCACCACATAGCCACAGACTCTTCTGCCTCAAGATGTAAACATAGGGAAAAAAATTAACGGCATCTGCATAATATGCTCTCTACACACTGCTGTTGGATAAAAAATACAAAAAATTAAAAAAAAAAAAGGAAGGAAGGAAGGAAGGTTCCATCTTAGATTCTCACAACCTCTTGTTCTGCAGTTCATGAGTCTGACTCTGATGCTAAGGTGACAGTGTATGTAAGTAGATTTTTGTTTTCAGTGAAGGAGACCTGGAAAAAGATGGATTTCTCTCTTTTTCTTCAAGAGTTATCAGATGGTACATGCTCCTCAAAGCCCTCACTCTCTCGAACTAGAGCACGTTCCAGGATCACACGGCCTTCCTTATAACACTGGCTGTCTTCAGTGGCAAACTCATAGATCCATCCCAGTTTGCTATTGCAGTTTTTGCAGCTCACGTCTCCAACCATGGGTGGCCAGTAAGCATGACCCGATCTTGAACTTTACTATATTGCAGGTTAACTACCTTGCTAAAAAGAAACGCTCTGCCAGTGGCGCCTGTGAACCAAGTGGAGATGAGTTCTGAGCGGTTGGTCAGGATCGTCTCACAGTTTGCACAAGAAAACAGTTGGGTACCACCAATATAATCAAGGAAAATTCTGCCCATTTTTATTAATGAAGTTCTAAAAACCTGCCTAAGACTGTAAACAAAGGGGTTCCAAGAGCACGCCTACCCTTCCACCCGTGAGCAGCAGGCAGGACGTGGCCCACGAGGGAGACAGCTGGGCTGCCCGGGCGCCAGGTGGACTCGGCCCAGCTGATCGAGATCAAGTGACGCCTGCCGGCCAATAGCCAGGGGAGGGGCGGCTGAGCCCAGCTGCAGCAGGGCCTTCCCCAGCACAACAAACACCCACAGGAACTAGGCCTATGATTCTTCATAATGGTCTCTACACTTCACTCATAGGTATGATATTAGGGATGCTGATGAATTCAGTTTTCTAATCATGTTTAAAGGTCTACCATAACATCTACCAAGCTATTCAAGGTAATGAAAACCAGGGATAAACCAAGTTTTAAATACATAAATACAGTTATGCTAATAATATCATTTATTGTTAAAAAATATTAACTGCCATTTCTGAAGACTTAGAATTTAAGATACAAGCTTTAATGTCCTCGCTCATTTTTTAAATTGTTTTTGCCTAAAAATGAGATGTAGAAGCATATGAAACACAAAAATGTATGTATGTATTTATTTAGTTATGTTTTTTAAGATAGATTCTCGTTATGTCACCCTCGGTAAAGTGCCATGGCATCACAGCTCTCAGCAATCTCAAACTCTGGCGCTTAAGTGATTCTCTGGCCCCAGCCTCTTAAGTAGCTGGGATTACAGGCACCTACCACAATACCCAGCTATTGTTTTTGTCATGATTGCAGTTGTCATTGTTGCTTTAGCTGGCCCTGGCCAGGTTTGAACCCACCAGCCTCAGTGTATTTGGCTGATGCCATGACCATAAAAATGTATTTTTTGGGCACCGAGCCCATAAAAATGTATTTAAACCAAAATCCAATTCTTATAATTGGCATATAAAATAATGCAGGTTTTAAATATACTTGAAAAAAAGCACTGAAAAACAATACAAGCTGATTTTTCCTTCTAATGTTAGATACTTGACCAATGGATTAGTGTAATTTATCACAGAGAAATCCATCTAATCCATGTAATATTAGTAAAATTTTAGAAAGAGAAGAAAAGCATTCATACCTCCTGCAATTTACGTTTGTAAGACATACCACCAATAACTAAAGTCAATTTCACAAATTGACAGGAGAAAGTTATGAAATTTTTAAAAATAGAATTTTAGAGAAGTATATCACTGATTACATATATATTATTTCTGAAAATGAAAAGCTGATAAGCCAATTTTACCATAGCCTAAATTTTAAACGAAATTCTCTGTGAAATTGACAAGTTTTGCTTCCCACCCCCAAAAAAAATCACCACAGCAAACTAAACTTACTGATAAACTGTAAACTTTTCCATTAGAAATGTAAGCTGAGTGAAGGGGTTAAAAGGAAATAAAAATAAAACTGGTGGGTTTACAAGTTCAAAAACAAAGGGAATATCTTGGCAAATAAATTAAATGCTGTCACTGGAAGCTTGCCTATCAGAGGTACATTAAATCTATTATTTCATGGGTAGTTTTTCAGTTAACTTTTCAATTCTTATAAGTTTAGTTCTCTGTCAGGTTTTAGGCCTCCAAAATCTCAAAAGAGGCCACTTTTTGCTAATATTGCATAGTGAAACTTCCTTATTAGAACATTTTTCCTTATTTATGGCTTGAACTGTAGAGGTAGAATAAAGGAAATATTATTAAACTCTACCATTAAGTAACCTAAGAAATCCACAGCTCGGAATGTAATAAGATTATTCATAAATTCTAAGATACTAACATACTTTGATGAAGCCAAGCCAATGTATTTTTAAATTTTTTTTTGTAACTCATACATTCATTCCTAGCCAAAGCAGTTTTAATGAGAATATAAAAAAGATATCATACTATTTAGGAAAAGAAAACATATTCTCCTAAAATGAACAAAGTTGACAACTCTACTTGGAAGATCTTAGAATTAAAGTTAAGATAGAAATAATGCTGGACACAATGGGATGTGCCTGCAGACCCAGCCACTTGGGAACTGAGGCAGGAGAATAACTTGTACCCAGGAGTTCAAGGGATCCTCCTGCCTTAGCCTCTCGAGTAGCTGCGACTATAGGGGTGCACCACCTTGCCCATCTAATAAAAAAAATTTTTTTTTGTAGAGTCTTACTATGTTGTCTCAAGCGATCCTCCCACCTCAGCCTCCCAAAGTGCTAGGATTATAAGTGTGAGCCACCATGCCCAGCCAAAAAGTACAGTTTCCCATCATACTTGCTTTGTTAACCTCCTCCACCCTTAGTAGAGGGTGGAAATAAATGACAGCTGATGGAAGTTCCAAGTTTGAGCATTTAGTACACAAGGTAGAATGTTGTACAGTTTCCATAAGGAAATCCTCATACACTTCACAGAATGTATGGTTAAGCTTTGGAGAACTCTACGCATTATGTTTATAGTAGGATTTAACCACAAACATACCTTGTAATTTTTATGTAGATGGCTCTCAAATTATGCTGTATTCCTTTTTACTGTAAATCTTTCTATCAGAGAGATAACCACACATGCACACAAACCTCTTCCTCCTCATCTTTCTCATTAAATTATAGCCAATCTTGAAAATCTTGTATAGAGGTAACTGAGTTGAACACAAGCAAAGTATAGTAACTGATTGCCTTCCGGGATGAGTGACCAGATGATTAAATACTGTTGTCAGCATCTTTGAACATATCAAGGGAGCGCCGTTTAGCTATTGCTTCTATTTGAAATGATGCTATGTTTTGGTTGAGGCCCAAAGCTTTGAAGTGTTACTTGGTATCCCCTTTCTTCCATGGAGCTCTTACCATGCAAATATGATGGATTTGGTAAATACTAGTTAGGTTGAGTCTTGCCTTCCTCTACTTGGTCATCTTTGTATAAACGTAAAGTTTTGCTTGTCTGTTTTTAAATGCTTTTTAGCCAGTGACCATGAGAAGTGAGTACTTAAACCTGTGTAACCAATGAAGGCAATGCTATCTAAGAAGGTACATTTTTTTTGGAGACAGAGCCTTAAGTGTCACCCTGGATAGAGTGCTACGGCATCACAGCTCACAGCAACCTCCTCCTCCTGGGCTCAAGCGAGTCTCTTGCCTCCGCTTCCCAAGTAGTGGGACTACAGGCACCCGCCACAATGCCCGGCTATTTTTTTTGGTTGCAGCTATCATTGTTGTTTGGCAGGCCCGGGCTGGATTCGAACCTGCCAGCTCACGTGTACATGGTTGGCGCCTTAGCCCGTTGAGCCACAGGTGCCGAGCCAGCAGCATTACTCTTAACAGGCAAAAAATGGCTGTGGATTAAAGGATAAATAAAATAGGATATATCCATACAATGGAACATTATTTAGTCACAAAATGGAATGAAGTTCTGATAGATGCTACTATATTAGTGAATCTTGAAAACGTGCTCAGTGACAGAGGACAGACCTAAAAGGCACATATTGTATGATTCTGTTTATATGCAATGTCTAGGGAAGGCATGAAACAGAAAGTAGGTTAGTGGTGGCCAGGGAATGGGGGAAGGAGAGAATGGAGAGCAATTGTTAATGGGTTTCTTTTTGGAAGTGATTAAAATGTTCTGAAATTAGATAGTGGTGATCAATGTATAACTGAATATACTAAAAACTACTGAATTTTATGGTGTGTAAATGTATCTGGTGGGTATGTATAAAAATTACGAAAGCGGCTCAGCACCTGTAGCTCAGCAATTGGGGGGCACCAGCCACATACACCAGAGCTGGCGAGTTTGAACCCATCCCAGGCCTGCCAAATAACAATGACAACTACAACTAAAAAATAGCAAGGCATTGTGGTGGGCACCTGTAGTCCCAACTACTTGGGAAGCTGGGGCAAGAGAATCACTTAAGCCCAAGTGTTGGAGATTGCTGTGAGCTGTGATGCCAGAGCAATCTACCGAGGGTGACATAGTGAGACTCTGTCTCAAAAAGAAAAGAAAAATTTCCTGCATAGACTCTAAACTGGAGTAGGGAAATCAGATTAAGGCATTCTTGAACCTTGGAGACAGGCTCCACTTATAGTTGATAAAGAATAAAGTCGTAACAGATTTCTCATGAACTGATTAAATAGCCTTTTCTAAAATATTACTTCATGTTAATCCTGTAAAACTTTCCCTGTATAAAAATAAACAGTTGAATACCTGCTTAAAAACGAATATTTAACTCCTTTATAGGTAATAATTCTTAACAATTATTCAATTTTAAAGTTATCCAACAATCAGGAATTTAGCTTAAAGATTCATTTATACTAATGTGTAAATACTGATTCTTAACTTAGAGCAGACGGATGGCAAGACAAAAGGGCACTTAATGCCTAGAAAGACAGGATGTGCAGAGCTAGACTACAAAGAAAGAAGAAAGACATCAATAAAGCAAGCACCCAAGACGAATAACATATTTCTCAACTTAGCAAATGTTAAGTAGCTAATGATACTCGCTAAAGTAGCTAGAAATTACACTTCCTCCTCTAAAGCTTTTTTCTAGAAATTGCTGAGAAACTATGACTGCTATTTTTGCATATTGGAGACTGGCAGAATTTTCCTGTGCTCCAAACAAAGGTAATTCTTTGATCAAAATGTATGGTTGGGTTTTTTTTGCCTACTATGCTATCCATGATTTCTCATAAACCATCTTGTAAGCTATTCTCTTACCACACAAAATCACACAAAAACTTAACATTGTGGTAATGATGTCCCTAGCTAGGAAACCAGAAACTCTTGCAGTGAGCTAAGTGGAGGAGGCGTGGGCTCAAACTCACAAAGAGGGAGATTTAGGAAGAAATTGGTCTTAACCAATTATATAGTTAGCAAGATGCTGTCAGCTCAAATCAGCCTGGATGCTATAATCTACCTTCTTTTTAATTAATATCTCACATTTCCAAACAAAGTAGGTCAAACTCCAAAGGACTCTGCCAAGATTCCTCCTAGCTTACATAAGCCAAACTTGAGCTGGGTGGTAGATTTATTAAGCAGTTCTGTGAACATTTTTAATGCAATATTTATTTATTCAACTATACAAATAGACTTGATATTAGTGTCACCATTAGTTTAGGAAAGATGCTTCCCTTCACGTGGTCTTATGCTGGCTGTTAGTCATTTGCACGTGATTCATTATCTTCAAAGCATTTTCATATCTACAACCCTTCCTTCCCCTGTAATCCATCTCTCTCCATCTGCAGGATTTAAGAGTGTATATCATCCAGATTATTAAAGCCATATCTGAATTGCCTAACTCTCTACGATATAGAGGTTAAATGGAAAAATAAGGATAAAGCAAATCCCAGTGCTGTAGATGCTTTTAATAAAGTATTTATTTACTTGGAAAATATTCAACCCAAATGGTCCAGCTCAAATGCCATCCTTCTCAACAGCTCTCTCTGCTTCTCCTTCCCAGGCCAAATTGATTGTCTTATCCCTGTCTCCACATCCCTTGTATCCATTTCCTCTGCAACATGTGAATCTATTCAGGTTGTCAGTATGTTTGTCCACACAATGCTGTGGATTCTTCATGGACAAAGCCATATCCTGATCTTATTTAAATTTACAGGTCTTTAGGAGTATTCAAAATAATAATTAATGCATGTTATAATGCAAAGCTTTCCTCAGAGGGCAACTACAGTGTCCACAAGCACACCAAATTTCCAGTTGATTTTGCTTACATAGATGAGTTCTTAGAGATGTGTGGTTGAGACACATCTAGGGACAAATGAGTTCTAATATTTATCACTAGCAAAAGTCCTTCACTTTGCTCGTGAGTCAATAAACCAAGTATTTATTCAATGCTGCTTCATAGAGGCTTGGAACTCAGCAGCTGTAGAAGATATCTTCTTCCTTCTTGAAGATGTAGAAAGAAATGGAAAGGGGTTTGATTTTTTGAGCATCTACTCAACCACACACTATACTAGGAGATTTATGTACATTATCCCATTTAATCTCAACAGCTTTTCAATGTAAGTACTAGCAACTGTACTTGACAGATGAGGAGAACAAAGCTCAGAGAGGTTAAGTAACTATCTCAAGGTCATAGATACAAGCCCAGGTTGGGCCTCCCTTCCCAGCCAGTGCACTATGAAGTCAAATCATTAATTTCATGAACTCATCTCAGGAAAAGTGCTACATACCTTGTTGCTGAGTATCACTACAGTCACCTTGGAAGTACTCCTCTTGAGAAGCTATGCACTGATGCCAGTGCCTAGTCTACCCTTCAGAGCAATTTGGAACTCTTTTATTTATTTATTTTTCATTTCAGAAAAATACGGTACATTGTTTGTGTTTGTTAGATATAATCCAAGTTGTAGGTGAGACCTTCATCCAGGTCTGTGAACACCCAATAAACGAAATCTTGGAACTCTTTTTCTGGAATGGCCATCTTAGCTGTCATCGGACAAAGTCTGGTAGCTCAGGAACTTGCTACTGCTGTGTGCGTACATTGGCAGCACTGTACAAACAACTCAGTAAGCTTTTATAACCTCAGTGTATCAGTGTCTCACAGCTGTGTTCACGTTGACATGTAGCAGTGTTTTTCTGAGTGGTGTCCATTATTGTTGTTGTGTGTTTTCGTGTGTCATGTGATGACAGCTCTGATGGTCATTCCTGAGAAAAGAGTTCCAAAATTGTTTTGAAGTGGACTAGGAGCTAGTATCCATGTACAGTTTCCCAAGGGGAGTTCTTCAAAGGTGACCATAGTGATATTCAACAATGAGGTATGTAGCACTTTTTCTAGGATGAGTTCACACACTTAATTGTCAGAACTTGTATATGATGTATAAGGCACGATCTTTGGAGTCCTACTGATGTGGGTAGTGGCTGTTTAACCTTTGGCCTGGAAAATTCACTTCACCTCTCCAGGCCTCAATTTATGCATCAGTAGAATGAAAACACCACTACCTTTTTTGACAAATAGAATTGTAACCTTTTAAGGAATTCATGAAACTCTAAGGCCTATCATTCTAAATCCATTTAGGGAGAAATGACTATCATGAAAAGAAAATTATGAAACATAAGAAAGAATGTATTTAAGTGCTTAAATTAAATCATAAGTGATGCAAGAGTTCAGAGAAAGAGAATGTGCATACAAGCCAGTGTACTTACAGAAGGCCCCTTGGAACAAACAGGACTCAATTTGGGACTTAAAGGCTAAAGGACATTTGGAAAGAAAAGGGACAGAGTAGGCCAAGCATAGGGAGAAAAAAATGACTTAAAATAGGCATGTTAATGAAGAGACCACTGCACATAATGTTAATGAAAACTACCATCTGTTGAATGCTTACTAGACCACGTATATTAGGAAGTGTGCCCAGCTCTTCATAAGCATTGTTTCACTTAATCCCCCTAATACTTTTTATGAGGTTAAGTGTTAGATTTTTCCATTTTACTGATGTGGAAATTAAGAATCAGAGGGGTCACACAGTTATTACATTGTAGAACTAAAATGTCTGACTCTACATCAGTGGTTCTCAACCTTCCTAATGCCCCTAATGCCATGATCCTTTAATATAGTTCCTCATGTTGTGGTGACCCCCCCCCACCATAAAATTATTTTCATTGCTATTTCATAACTATAATTATGCTTCTGTTATGAATCATAATATAAATATCTGATATGCAGGATGTATTATCATTGTTACAAAGGGGTGGCAACGCACAGGGTGAGAAACACTGCTTTATGCTCTTGACTCACTAGGAAAGGCTGTGTATGTTGGACAGAAGTTCTAGAGCAAATATGGAAAGCCAGTGGCTTCTACAGTTACTGTGGGAACTAATTTTCCCCACAAAACTTTAAGAGATGCAGTGCCTCACCCAAATTCCTAAAACTTTCCTTACCCTTTGATTTGACCTTTTCTGGGTATTGACGGTATCATTTTATTTTTTACAATATCAGTAGATCTCATGTTTTGTTTGTTATATATTGGTGCCAACACAAAATCAAGGTGGTTTCCAGTAGCTGCTTTCCTTCTCTATTGAAAATTATTCTCTCTTCCCCTTTTAAAAGTTAATATACAATAACTTTTAAAAACTTAATCATTTATCTGTTATTCCATCTTGAAAGAACAACAATGAAAAGTTGGCTGGTCAGTGATTAAGCAAATTTATTTCCTTAATTCTATCAGATAGAGGGCAGCCACACAAAGTGCTTTCCAAACACATTTCCCAGGGATTCTTTAGAAGACGGTTCTTCAAGGTCTTTGTTTTGTAGTCAAAATTTCTTTTAATTTTATTATGCTTGAGAGAGTTTCGAATTTTGCTATTGTTATAATTTTAGACTCATTTTCTCATGTGCTTGCTCTCTTTTATCTCTTTCTGCCAGGTTTTTAATCCTTTGATCATTTCTTTGAGCCCTTTAACTCAGTACTACACATCTTTCTTTATTTACTATATGAGTGAATTTGAAGGCTACAGGCTTTGGTTCTGCCATATAGTCAGTCCTTATGCTCCAAGCAATTCAAGGATTCGAAGCTAGGGCGGCACCTATGGCTTGAAGGAGTAGGGCGCCTGCCCCATATGCTGGAGGTGATGGGTTCACACCCAGTCCCAGCCAAAAACTGCAAAAAAAAAGAATTTGAAGCTAGACCTCTAATATCAAAATGACATGATCTGAGAAGTCGCTTCCTCACTGTCTTCCACAGAATAAACCAAATACTGTGATCATGTGACTTCAGGAGTCTGGAAGTGGTTTGGCTTCAAATTAAGCCTACTGTGGTCACAGACTCTTTCACGTTCAGAAAGAACTACTCGACCACCATGGCTAGCAGCATTCACACTTGCTTTTGTTCATCTTGAATGGCAAATAGTCATCAACTTGTCATTCAGCTTCATAGCTCAAACACACCAGACCAAGGCTGGGGCCCCCAGCAGTTGGTGGGAGTTTGTGCATAGAATGTGTGGTGGGAGAGACTAACTTAAAAGACTCAAAGACCATTTTTAAAGCTGTTACTGTTACACTCTGCATTAACTTTCTTGAGATGCCAGTTATTAAAGATCAAAATGAATAACCAAGAAAAACAGAAGTCTTTTCAGATGAGAGAACTCTGGATCCCATAGCTCTAGACATGAAGAGTGCCATTTGAAAAGGAAGGAATGCGTGTTGGAAGTCACCATTTAATAATGATAATCAGTGCACTCATACTGAAGATTGTGTGCTGGTAGGACAGCAGGAGTCACGAAGAGGTGGGAAGGGCCCTCACTCTACCCTCTGCTTGAGTGCCCAGCTCCCCATGGTGTTCCCTGGTGAAATTCAGCCTTGAAGTCTCCCTTGCTGTGAGAATACTGTGGGCGGCACAGGGCAAGTTTAGCCAGTAAGCATCACCCCACCTGGCTCTCAAAGGGACCTCATATTGAAATACTTAGTAACCAAAGTATCTTAATGGAACATATACCCACTGTAAAACCACATGAGAAATCACACAGATAGCACTTTCTTTGAAAATGACTGGCAGGTGGAGAGGAATTGCGCAACATCTTCCCATATGGTAACTGCTTTTCATTTCGGGTCTAGAAATAAAACCAAACTTAATCATTATGGCAGGTCTGCATAACAATATGTCTAAGCGTTCAGTCCGTATGTCAATCCCTTCCCAGAATAACATGTGTCAAGAAAAATGGGAAGATACACTTAAAAAACTTAAGTTGCCTAGTCTAATGAAACTCTGTACATAGGCCTTGAATACCCACTATGTGCAAGACACCTGAGGACATAAAGACAAAAACACAACCCTTCTCTTCATTGCCATCTCCAGCATGGCAGACTATCAAGGTAAGTCTGGCTGCACACACACAGCCCAACAAGTTGGGAACAGAAAACCACCACCGAAATCCTTTCCTTACTCCTAAATGATGACACTTGAAAGTGAGACTAAGCTTCAAGTATAAGTGCTCTTTAACCTGGGGAAATCACCCACATTTTTAACCTTCTCTACTTGCTAGCCCATTTGTATCTGATTAAGAAAAACCATTCACTCAACAAATATTTCTAGCACCTGTTACATTCTGGATACTATTCAAGGAACCAGAGATATAACAACAGACACAAGAAGTAAAAACTGCTGCTCTCACAGAGTTCATATTTCGGCAAAATCATCGCCCCCAGCATAGAAATTATAATAATAGATCTGTTTAAATCTCTTTTCCATACAAAGTTGTTAGAGACTATATAGTTTCTTGTATTTATTTTTTCTTTAAAGACACCTAACAGCAGTTAGGGAAAGACTATATATCTTCTGCCAATATTTTTAGGCATCTAAGAAAATTGTTTAGACTGACATCTGAATTGAAAATAAACTTTTCTTACTAATATACATGTTGGCTACTATTTAAGTTAGTTATGTGTTTATTTAAAAAATTAATAGCGTACTTATACTAAAACTAAGTATAATTATGCTGTGGATTAGATTCTAATATTTAAAATTAGTCATCTAAAAATTTTAAATATACTTATCATACTGACAATATTAAAACCCTTTTGTGAATTTTCTGTTATTTCTAAAATCTTGTTCTTACCAGATTGTAACTTCTGTTGCCAGTGCAACCTTTGCTTTCTTTTTTCTTTTCTTTTTTTTCCTGGCAAATATAATCTCCTGAATATTTTGTTTTTGTCCTGAGAAATAGAAATACCACATGTGTACCCTTGTAAATGGCCCAAATATTTTTTGCCTCATAATTTTGCTCTATTTCTGCAAGGTAGTTGGTTGCAGCTGTCATTGTTGTTTGGCAGGCCCAGGCTGGATTCGAACCCGCCAGCTCAGGTGTACGTGGCTGGCGCCTTAGTCCGTTGAGCCACAGGCACCGAGCCTCTGCAAGGTAGTTGGAATGGATCAGATGCCTTTTGGATATAAAGAACTCTGGAATTTAACATCCAAATGATAAAGTGCATAGTTTGGACAAGGCGAGAAATTGGTTAAAAATCTGCAGAAGTTTGCATTTATTCAAAGAAGTAACAAGAGAGTAATGCCACCAAAGTGTTCAACAATGGGGTTCACTGGGCAGTGGGGTGTTGGTGACCACAAAATAGCTGGACTTAGACTGACCTTTACCAGTAAATCACTGTACAATCTTGGATACGTTGTAAATTCTCTAGATTCCTACCCTGTCTCTATTTTAAACCTACATCTAGCTCTAAAAATGAGCCTTCCCTTCCTAACAATTTGATGATGTTTAAATCCAGTAGGCTGAATTTCTGTGAATAATCCTGTTTAGGATTAAATAGAGCCAGGTATGATAATTCATCTTAGTCTCAATGATAACATTTTGGTTAATACTGACACTGACCTTAGGTATGTACAACTGGCTGTTTACTTTTCAGAATGAAAGGGCACCAACACGATGTCCTTCCATGTACAACATTTTAAAATCACATCATCCTCTCGAAATCTGCTCTAAATGATCAGATTTGGAATCTTGGCTAAATCCAAAATTATAATACTGGGAAATTCATAGGACAATAATTTAATCTTCTAGGTAATATAAGGGTGAGATATTGGGCCAGTAGATTGTTTCAAAATAATTCAAGATCATATTTCCCTAATTTTGCAACTCATTTGTCAGCCATGAAAATAAATAACTGCTCAATGTTTTCAGAACTTAAATCAGGTTGAAATCAGGCAATAAGATCAAGAGCAACTGAATTTACTCTGCCTCTTTCTCACATTTCCTTACATTTTAGAAGAGCTGTTTCATTGGAAATCTTTTAAGTTTAGCGAAAATTTCAGATCCATTTTGTTAAAACTGAATTATTATTAATTTTTTTTCTAATGGGAATTTCCATAGCAGCTAACAGTGACAGGTCTCTCTTATCAAACTGAGAAGTCACTCCATACCAAGATTGTGACTATTTTGTGTTTCTACAGTTTTAAAGATCTAAGAAGATGTCTATAAGCTAAAAGATACCAGGTATGTTTTTCACTTGTTTTTTGGTTGGTTGGTTGGTTGGTTGGTTGGTTGGTTGGTTGGTTTTTCCAGAAAGCTCACATAGCTACAGAGAAAATGCCACTGCTGGAACGCTCCTAATATTAGGGGGGCCAGAAGGTCAGAGGGTCAGGGCCTCTCAGGTAAGGGCATTGATTAAGAGGACTGAATGACATTCTGTGTCAACCAGAGAGAAAGTATCCCAACAATTAAGAGGGTCTGTGAGAAGAAGCATATCACATTTTCTTTTGGACTGTTTGAGACTGGGGTTAGCTGGGGTCTGAGTATGCTTCTGATCAGCAAATTTACTGAATATCTCCTAGGAACACAGGCTTAACACTTGCTTGCTTATTTATTTATTTATTTATGCAGAGTTTGACTCACTTGCTCTGGGTAGAGTGCTGTGGCATCATAGCTCACAACAACGTCAAATTCTAGGGTTTAAGCAATCCTCTTGACTCAGCCTCCTGAGTAGTTGCGACTACAGCTACTAGGCATATGCCACCATGACTGGCTAGTTTTTCTATTTTTAGTACAGATAAGGGTCTCACTCTCTCACTCTGGTCTCAAACTCCTGAGCTCAAGAAATCTGTCTGCCTTGGCCTCCCCTAGTGCTAGGATTATAGGTGTGAGTCAGTGTACCCAGTCAACACCTGCTTATTTTAATAGATGTTTTTAGGATCATTTGTTAAATTCACTTCCAAAGAAATCAAACCCTTATTCCTACTCATAAGTAATATGTGAAAAATCATAGGATCTATACATGATGTGATATGTGTGTATTTAAAGCTTATGTATTATCGTCTGTCAATTTTCAGTTTTCCTTATGACTACACAGAAATTCAACCTCAAATAAATTGTCTTTTCAATCAACCAGTTATAAAAGTAAACAAGCCTCTGATTTCTTAGTCTAACATGGAACTCATAAGGTAAAGGAATGCTAAGCTTACAGCAAGCCTAGTGCTTTCTGAATTATATATTTTTGTCAATTCATTTTATTTTTAGAATTATTTTATATCATAGCTTATCACATGAAATGTGATCAAATAAAAAAGCTGATATATTTTAGGCAGGAGTCTTGTTTAGTCATGAGGAAAATCCTAAAATTTTGCAGAGGAAATAATTTATTTCAATTTTTCTTAATCTATAAAAATATCACAGAATTAAAGTGAGTTATATTAAGGGTGTGAAATGAATTGGAAAGCTGGTCTAGATATGACCAAATTGAATGCAGATTTTTCTTTGTTTACATTAGATTTCATATTATCTGTACTACGGAGATTCAATTACTTTGATTACTTAGTTCAGTGGTTCTCCACTCTAGCCATGTATTGAATTTTTCTGGTGAGCTTTTCATAATATACCAGTGACCTTCCCCAAACCAAACTGAATCAGAATCTCTAGGGGTGGGACTTGGGTATCAAAACTTAGGAAAATGTCTCCTAAGATTCTAACACACAGCTGGCGTTAAGAATCATTGACTTAAGTGAAATAGAGAGTCTGTCCCCAGAAGCATGAATAATCACGTGGCCTTGTTCAGGAAGGTGCCATTGTAGATTTATTACCAGCAGATAGCAGTAGAGGTAAATTTTAAAAAGCAGACCAGACGCCAACCCTGATTAAGCAGACCAGCCAATGTACATTGGGCACCAAAGAGAATTTTTAAGGATTAAAGAATTTCTTAAATATTATTCTCAAGGATGTGTTTTTTGGCTTTTTCTAAAATTTATACTTGGGTCTGATATTTGGAAAGTTCAATGCATGCAACCAAGGCAAAGAATATGAAAACCTGGAAAGGATGGGGAAGAAAAATTATTCTTTCTCAAGGACTTCTTTGCTTCCAAAGAATGCAAAGTTATTAGGAAAAATATGCTTGTCTGTCTGTCTATTTATTTTATGGTGTACAATGTGATGTTTTGATATACGTATACATTGTGGAATGATTAAGTCAAGCTGATTAATACTCCTCACATACTTATCCTTTTTTATGATGAGAACATTTAAAATATACTCTCCTAGAAATTTTCAAGTGTATTATATGTTATTATTAATTATAGCTACCATTCTATGTAACAGATCTGCAGAACTTATTCTTCCTGACTGAAACTTTGTATCCTTGGACCAACATCTTTCTCTATCGATATCTGTATTTATCTATGTTTTAAATTATTAGGACTTTGGAAAGAATCATGGAATTTAAAGTTAAGGGTAGAGGAATCTCGATGCCATGAAAATATGATTTTGTTGTTGTTGTTGCAGTTTTGGCGGGGCCGGGTTTGAACCCGCCACCCTCAGTATATGGAGCCAGCGCCCTACCCACTGAGCCACAGGCGCCAGCTGAAAATGTGATCTTGAGCAAGTTCTCTATGAATCTCAGTTGCTTTATTTGTAAAATCGTGTTTAAATGGAAAAATAATGAAAATACAAACTACTTTTAAAATGTTCAAGTTTGCAAGTGCTATTTTATTTAATTGAAGTTGGCTTTCAGGAATATTGGAATTTCAAGGTCAATCCCCTCACAATAGTTTTTGAGGATCCACTATGTGTCTAGGCCTAAACCAAGGAGGAGCCTGTTGCATTATGGAGTATGGTAAAAATACCAAAAACACAACCATTGTTCTGAGTACTGGGACAAACCTTGACTTTGTCTTGGTGTTCTAAGAACTAACTAATAAGGAGTTAATGGTTCAGTTAAAGTTACTTAAATGTGCCTAAACTAGAACATTATCTTTTCGAATGCTCGCCTCTGGAGAGCAGCCGAGTTTTAAAACGTTTATATCCCCATGTACCTCTTGCCCTAAAGGCTTAATAAAGATTCCAGTTGGAATTAAATTTACAATATGGTCACTGGACATTTCGTTTTTACTGAGATACAATATAATCCCCCTTCGAGCATTGTATTTCATTTGTGTAAATATCTACAGTTAGCAGATGTCTGCCCCTTCTCCAACAAATTGCAAAAGACCGTTGATGATATTTGGCCTCCCAAGAGCTCACAGATTTGTTTACAAACTACTTGTATGATTTTCAAGCTCTGCAATCAAAATTGTGAGCCTCAGCAGTCAGCTGTCTGGGCATTTCATAACACATAGCCTTATGTTGACAACACTTGACTCCTGTTTGTGTGCCTTAACCCCTCAACTGCACTGTAGTTACAGAAGAGCAGACAGCAGGACTTCTGTCCCATTCACAGCACACACTCAAAGAGTTTCTATTATGCATGGAGTGCAGAGGTTGGAAGGAGCGTGGCAGGCCATATGAGCTAACATGCTTACTACAGAGTGTGGTTTAAAGACCTGAGGAAGTTAAAAGACTTGTCTAAGGATAGTCAATTAGTAGCAAAATGAGAACTTGAACCTCAGAGTTTCAAATCCCTGAGTTGTTGGACGAATCAGTAAGAAACATTAAGAAGCTCCAAGATCTGATGGTTTGAAAGGCCACTTTTGAAAAGGGATAACACCTGCACAGTTGTTTTTCTCCTGCCAGTTCCCTGAAGGTTCCCTATGAGGGAAGGGCACTGGGCTACAAGTCTAAGTAGACAAGACATACAAAAGCAGAACTGTGGCATTTGGAGAGATACAAAGATATGGGGGAAAAGAGGAAAGATTGTTCTCTGGATGGAAAAACTGCAAATATTAATGACTTCCCAGGCATTTGTGCTAAAATTAGTTTTCTACCCCACTGTGCAACTAGGAACCTTCCTAGACCTGATTCTGGACAGAGAAGAACAATCTGACTTGCCAAAGCTCTGAGTGAGGGCTGCCAGGACATCTGTCCGTACTGGCCTGGATTTGACTGAGTGAGATGATTGGGACGGGGATCTGTGAGTAATAGAGCACCACTAGCAAGCAAGAGGGAGATCACTGTGCATTGTTTATTTTAATCCAAGAAAGCCTTAGCCTTTGTTGGGAAGGGATGAATGGAATTTAGAACCAGAACAAAACAGAACCAAGAATGAATGGGACACAATTAAATCTTGGCCTTTAGAATGTGAAATGGGCTTACTGCTGCCTTTATCACAAGTAAGACCCAACTTGCTACAAATGAAGTGCCCTTGGTATTTTCTCCTTCCAACGTACTTAGGAAGCACTTCTCTCTTACTGAATTCAAATGGACACATATTTAATATTTCAAAGGCTGATGAAATAGGATAGCTTAGGAAATAAGTTAATCCCTGTGTAATGTCATGATTTGGGGAATTCTGGTACTTGGAAATTTGCAAAGTTAAAAATCAGTTTTAGCTTTGTTGCTTTTGAGACAGAAAAGACAGTAAAAGAATTAAGATCATAATTCATACCTCCCTCCAACAACCCAGCACCTGTGCATTAGTATGAGGCCCAGGATGAGGACAGTTAGGGGAACAGCTAGTGTGGGTATGTTCTTGGTACTCTAAACTGAATATCCAGTTATCACCAATAATTATCTTAGGAGCCAAAAGCTAATTGTGCAAAAAGCCAAATCTCAGATGCAGATGGAAAGACCATCTAAAGCTAAGATGCAAATGAGCTCAGGCCCAAAATAAACCCAGACCAGAAGAACTAAAAACTCAATCAAAGATTAGAGATGGATGGATGGTTCTTCTCTGAATAGAAAAGAAGCTGCAAATATCAGTGACATCCCAGGCACTTGTGTACAGTGACTCTTATATTTTTATAAGCAACACAGAACTGAAATCTCCAAGTTTATACATCACACTAAGTTTTCTAGCAGGAAAATGCCAAGTTAAGAATAAATGGCAGCAGAGCTCACTGAGTTCTGATAAGGTTGAGAACAGAAAATTTCAAGGCAGGCAAATGTAAAAGGAAACCAGGTTTAAATAATTATGGAATTCTGATGTCCCTATGAATTGTCCTTGTGGAGTTTTCTGAAAGCATGAGCTCAAAACACCACAACTAAAACCAGATGTCAACAAAATGTAGTGTTCTCAGGAAGGAATGTGCAAACTAAACTCTTACAAACTGTAATGTACCCAGAATCTTTAAGACAATTTCAGTTGCCACACTCCAAGACCTATTGGAGAGGATTCAGAGTGGCACCTGATGGGCATCCCGGGCTTCCCTAGTAGGATTCCTCAGGATGAAAGCTTGGAGGGGCTTTGGAGATGACATTACTAGGGACAATCAGAGCAAACCTTCCAGGGTGCTGACTGCACCTGCTCTGGGCTGAGCAATAGCATGTGTGAAGCTTCTCATTTACCATTCAGTTGCCCCATAAAGTAAGGAAATTATTAACCTACTTTATAGAAGGAACTGAGGCTTAGAGAAATTAAATAAATGCTGCAACGGGGCAAGAAATTCCAACTAAGGCTGTTTGACTCCTGAGCCTCTGACTTTACAAAATTGCTTTCCTTTTGAGTTTTCATAAAACTTCAATTTCCTTTCTCCTAGAGAAAGGAAGTGCCACCATTAGTAATCAATGACTCCTTTTTGAATTGTGTGTGGCTAATGTCCCTCTGACTCCCCACCCACCTCTCTTCTGGGGGTACAGAGGTAGTACTTTCCCTCCAGAAAGAGAGGGCACCAAGCCCCCCAGCTTGAGTAAGACTAAGAATAGAGCAGAAGTGATATTTTGAAAGTGTAATTTACAATGACTGAATTTAAAATAAATTTCTGAATGCCTGTAAAATTAAGGGATTCCTTGCTGAATAGGTTGAAAACATAAACAAGTTGAAGAAAGCCTGAAATGCATTCTGAGATGGTACATCCAAATGGCTTATTCAAGGACAGTGGGGCTATCTGAGGTACATGTCTTGTCCTTTGGAAATGGTATAGCAATGAAATCACATCCTCGGTGTTACTGGCAAAGACCATTTTTACACTGGATAAATTAGAGTCTCGTCTAGTTGAAACATTTTTACTTAACTTTCTTTAGGTTCCTTAGTGACAACAATTTGGGGGAGAGCATCTAAAATAACTATGTAGTTAACAGCTCTGAAATTCAGTAGCTATTTTATGATGACATTTTCTGCTGTTTCCATTCACTATGATCTTACTTTCCTCATCGTGTGTCCTTTTGATAACGTTTATAGACATTGGGGTTTACATTTATTATCTTTATGTGTTCTTCTCGGGCTGAAGTAGCACGATCAATGTTAGCAATACGCAGTCACCAAGCATCTGTCAAGACTTGGGGTCCTGTGCTAGTTGCTGTCTATATTTTTAGTTAGCCCCAAAGTGTGGTGATGAAGTTACTGCTTACTTAACAAATGTGGCAAACACTTAGTTCAAAATAAGACAAGATCTGCTCAATTGATTAATGGCAACAAATATTTGACCAAGCAAAAAAACGCAAGATAACAAAATAGGAACTGTTATATTTTCCTCTAATTTGATCTCCAAGGCCAGACAATGAAGTTCACAAACTCATCTCAGAAAAAGTACTTTGAAGGGTGGACTAGCGCTGGCCTCGGTGCGTAGCTTCCCAAAGGGAGCATTTTGAAGGTGACTGTTATGAAATTCAGCAATGAAGAATGCAGCACTTTTTCTGGCATGAGTTCATGAACTTAACTGTCCGACCTCGTATATTTATTACTAAATTTGAGATACAAGTTTGTATCTTGAATATGTGGATTGGGTCCCTTCCAGAGCTCTGATGCATTTCATCACCCTAAGCATAAACCCCAATTTTCTAGCCACCGTCAGCCAGGCCCTGTGTGATAGCACCGCTGCCAGCATCATCACTGTTCCCTGGGCGCCCACCTGCCACCCACACTGGCTTCCACTTAAAGCCTCAAATGCCCTGAGCTCTTTCCCACAGCAAGTTGTTTGCACATGCTGTTCCCTCTTCCTAACTCTTACCTGAGAAAGATGGATCTTTCTTATCTGCCACCTCTTCAGAAAGACCACAGTGCAAAGCAAAAATAAATGTGTGAGGTCAATAGGCAAGTAGGATTTGCCAAAACTGACCAGGGTTGAGTGACCATGGAAAACTTCCTGTCAATATACACCTTTCCCAGTAAAAAAAAAAAAATTTAAAAACCCCAAAAAATAAAAAACAGAGAATTGCTTTCCCTCCAATCCATTTCTTCATGAAATGGTCATTTAATCCACTTCAAGTAGATTATTGACCATTAAAACAGTTTAATTCTGGATACCAAAAACGAACTGTCTTCTCCTTTGAGTTTTCAATCTTTCATCTCAATTGTTTGTTTAAGACAATTTATTTTTGATAGATTTAGTCTAGTATAAGCTCAAATAAATATGAGGATTTATTCATTCTACTCCTATCCATGAAAAATGAAGTTTGACATGTGGGTCATTAAGGAACATAAAGGGGAAAGCACAGGGGCTTTGCTGGTAGTTAGGTTATTCTCAGACGCCAGGTTTTCAGGCGCATTCAGGGTTTTGTCTTTCTCTACCCTGTGAACTGGGTGGCCGTCTCCCCATGAGCCTTACTTCTCTCCCCTCCGGGGGTCATTTATGACCATATTTCAGAAGCTCCTGCACAGTAAGCCCCCAGAATGGAAAGCCCAGCAGTGCGGGGTTTCTGTTACAGGGGTAAGCCAGCCATCTTGCTGGGTACTAGATTCCAATGTCTTTACGCCTCATTATAGTATTGTTAAAAGTCAGCTGCCTTTCCTGGACCCACAACATTCAACCTGTGGGTAATGAGCCTTGCGCCCTCCATGAGGCTGGGAGAGTGACTATGGGGAGAGAAGCGAGCTTGTGCCAGAAATTCTCTACAGCATGATGTGCTAAGAGATCCTTAAGGAAGATATTTCCTTATTCAAACTTTATTTCAAGTGTGCCATCCTTTTACTTATACATACTTACATCTTAAGCTATCAGCAGATGAGGTTCCTAATTCTTGTTCTTCACTGACGCATTATGCTGGTATCTTTTATGATGTCTGACTATGGCATAGCAATGCAGAAACTTTTCTCTTTCAATATTTGTGCATACATATTTCTTTAATATTTCAGGATACTTGGAGCTAAGCAACACCCACAGTGCTTGCCTGATGATTCAAGTGCTAAAAAAGAAAAAGATAAAAAAAATCTGCTAAATTTTATCCTTCACAGGGAGAACAACAGAGCTCTGAGTCCTAGGGATTAACGAAGTGATTCCTGAATTTTGTTCATGTCAAAATTCAAGCAAAAAACGAAAGCAAAAATCCCTATAGATTACAAATTCCCAGATCCTACCCATGGAGATACTGATTAAGGGCTAGGAATTTGTCTTCTTTTAAAATTTTTTCTTAAACCAGGACCCTTGGTAATTCTGAGAAAGGCGCACAGATCATGCTCTGAGGACTCTGGAATCATCCCCCAATGTCTTCTCCTCCATCTTCTGCTTCCTCCTCCTTTATCTCCGTCTCCTCTTCATTTGGTTCAATTAGGCAAATATTCTTATCTTCTCCCATTATCCAGCCTCCTGAAGGCTGAAGGTGAAGTATGTCAAGCAGCTATTTTTAGGAAGATGGAGTAGCTGTGTATTAACTGCTAGCAGAATTTAGAGTTAGGACTAAGAACTTCAGGAAAGCCAAGAGACCACTATCTCCAGAGTCCTGGTATTGGCTGGCACAAAATCACCTTTCTTATTTTTTCAGGTGAATCCCTGGCATGATGTAAAACAGTGGAGAAATTCAGCAGCACACCATTCTCTGATCCTAATCAGGAAGCACTGCTCCCCATGCCACGCCACCCCCATGACAGAGACAGGCAAACAGATGGACTATCAAGTTCAAAGCCATCATACACAGGAGCTAAGGAAGAAGTTGCCACAGGACTCTCAGGCAGCCACAGTGGAAAGCTCTGGGAGCTGATTACCAAGATTAGTATCCCAGGTAATTCACAGCCTAGGAGAGGAGCAGTTGGGGAAGGTGAAGGTAACAAGACTGATTTAAGAGGTTGCACAGACAAAGGCATTTAAATGCAAGCATAGTCTTTCATTTTTATCAGTGAAACAAACCAGCTGTCCTGTTAGTCTCGACGCCATCAGCTGGGCTGTGAGATGTCAGGTGGTTAACAACATCCTCTCTCACCAAGCCAGGAAATGATGTCTCCATGGATCCCTTGAGGGCTAAACAGGGGTAAATGCTCATTGTCTTTTGAACATATCACTGTTGGAATGGGAAGAAAGGAGTTGCAAAAATGGGTGAATGGTGGATAGTGGGGCTTGAATCTGGCAGTGTTTGTACCCACCTCCTTGCAGTTGAAGTTGCAGTCCTGGGAGAATAATCCTAGGAGAGAAAGACTTTGAAAAACTACCGTTTCCTCCCCAGAAGCAGAATGGCTTTGTCCTCTGTGTTGCTGCTAAGGAGTCAGCCCTCTGCATTGCCTTGCCAAAGAGGGAGCTAACACATTTTCCCTATGCCTACAGAGGGACTCCTAAAGGGATTCCACAGAAGGAATCACCCCAAAGGGTCCCTCCTATGAGCAGGAAACAAGCAGTTCTTACAGTTACTCAACTTCTGCACATTTCTACTTCCAATTCTCCCAAAGCCACCTTAAACCTACAAGAATATCCTTTGCATTGATGCCTCTTAGACCATCAGTTTATTCTATGTGCAGTGAAAGAGCAGACACTGCAGTGTATTATCATTCAACAATGATCCTGTAGATCTGCCCAAGTCTGTCCATGCATTGCACGACTACTGGAAACTGCAGTTCTGAACCATAAGTCACTGTTTGGCAACTGATACGAGATAAAGGCTTTACCAATAATGTGTCAGCATATTGCTTCTTAGAATGAATAATGTGTAGATTTGTTCTGCTCCTGTATGGACTATACACTGAGAATGCTGAAAAGCTAATGTGCTAGCTCACTCACTCTTCACTCACCTACCAATGGGCTGCTATTGGCCCATTGCCTCGTTTAATAGTTAATACAACCATTTTGCAGTTAATTCACCTCTAAGGGATGGATTCTTCCGTTGTTCTACCTGCGGGGCCCCAAACCTACACCAGAAGTTCTTCTGTTTATATAAAATAATTTAGATAAATATTAAATAATGAAATATACAAAATAAATTGGCTCAAAACATTTTCTCACTTGTCTTATTTTAATACAGGGTAGACATAAAGTTCATGTGTAATTTATATGTAATTTACTATGTTAAATTATTTTTATGGTTTGGGGTTCATTGAGAGTACAAAGAATTAGGTTACACTGTTTGCATTTGTTACGTAAAGTCCTTCTTATAATTGCGTCCTGCCCTCAAGAGTGTGCCATATACCATAACCTCCATCTCCCTCCCTCTTTCCCTCTCCCCACATCCTCATTCCCCTGCCCCCCACTTTGAATTGATTTGAGTTTTTCTCTTATGGGGGTATGTATTAGATTATCTACTGGTTTCATATTAGAATTGAGTATGATTGGATTGGATTCTTGCTTTTACATTCTTGTGATACTTTACTAAGAAGAATGTGTTTCAACTCAATTCAGGTTAATAAGATGTAAAGTCACCATCTTTCTAATGGCTGAATAGTATTCCATGATATACGTATACCACAACTTAAATTATTCCTGGGTTGGTGGGCATTTAGGTTGTTTCCACATCTTGGCGATTGTAAATTGGGCTTTGATAAATAGTCTAGTGCAAATGTCCTTATGATAAAATGATTTTTTTTCTTCTGAGAGGATGCCTCATAATGGGATAGTAGGATCAAATGGGAGGTCTACTTTGAGTTCTTTGAGGATTCTCCACACTTCCTTCCAAAAAAGTTGTATTAGTTTGAAGTCCCACCAATAGTGTAAAAGTGTTCCCCTCTATCCACATCCATGCCAGCGTCTACAGCTTTGAAACTTTGTGATGTGGATTATTTTCACTGGGGTTAGGTGATATCTCATGTTAACTATTTTAAATTGCACATGAACTTTATGTCTCCCCTGTATTATAGAACACATTCATTGTAATAATTAACTTGAACAACATGATCATGGAGCCCTGGAAAAGCATGAAACACTCTGAAGAAGAAAATAGCAACTGGGCTAACAGACTCATAGAATTACAGAGACAGGACCAATCACTTTTCTCATTCTAGTGGGAGAAACTGAGACCCAGGAAAGTGAACTAATTGCTCAAGGTTACAAAATTAGTGGCAGAACCAGGCCTCAATTATAGTTTCTGGACACTAAATAAAGAAGTCACCACAATGGCTGACTAAACAATATCTCTTTTTAAAGAGTCTTAAATTAATTATAAGTTGTGTGATGATAATATTGATGACTTTTCTGCAGAACTAACCCCTGAACCCTCAGATCATCAGGAAATGGTGCTCACATCCTCTAACGGTTTGAATGATTTTGTCTACCCTGAAATTCATGTGGAACCTTAATCTCCGACGCAATAGTATGAAGAGGTGCAGCCTTTAGCAGGTGATTTGGTTGTGAGGGCTCTTCCTTAGTGAATGGGATCAAGGCCCTTATGAAACAGGCTTCAAACAGGATTCAGCCCTTTTAACTCTCTTGTTTCTTCCACCATGTAAGGACACAGCATTTAAAGGACCAACAAAAACAGGGCCCTCACCAGACACTGAACCTGCTGGGGCCTTGATGAAGGACCAGGCTCCAGAACTAAGGAGCAATATAGCAGCACATATGAACTAAGATGACACCAGCTCATTTGGCTATTTTCACCTCTTAACTGGAGTGTGTAAAATTCTCCTCCTCCTTTGGTTGGTGGTCTTTCCAACCAAAAGCATTTTGCCATCTAAAGGGCCATTCTGGGGACTGGGGGTGCTTTACCCACTCATGCTCATCTTTAAAAAGGTCCTCAGGACCTGCCATCCCTCCCTTCGTCTGCCCCTGTCTGGGCAGCTGTGGCAGACAGCACCACTTCCCTATGGAATTCTAGCATGTCTTTACCTACAGGGCTATCCAAGTGTCGGGGCCTTACCTCATCCTGCCCCCAATCTCCTGACAGTATCAGTGGCTGCCTAAGGTCTCTTATTCATTCACAGACTAATTGAAAACCCCTGGGTGCCCGCTGCTGAGTGAAGGCCCATATCTATAGCCACAGTACATACATGATGCCTGCTGCCCATTGAGGTGCACCATTGAGATGGTGCTCAATAAAGTGTTTTGAAATAAATGTTTTGATGACAAATCACATGGTTTACAATTAAAAATATTTTGTTTGAACACAGTACACCCTACCACAAAACAAGCTTGCTCTTAATACATCTATGCTATTTGCCAAATTGTGTATTGTTTCCAGGAGTTGTGACAAAGGGAGAAATCCTGAAATACAAGACTGGAACAATGATAGAGAGAAACTCCTTGTTGTTGAAGCAGAAGGAAGAAATGAGGCTGGTTAATTATAAAGGAAAGGTAATAATACTTTGGAGTTTTTAAATACAAAGAGAAATAATTTCCTTAAGGAAGATAGAAGGAAACAAAAGCTACATTCAGGGGGAGGTGCCTGTGGCTCAAAGGATTAGGGCACTGGCCCCATATGCCGGAGGTGGCGGGTTCAAACCCAGCCCTGGCCCAAAACCACGTATTAAAGAAAAAAAAAACAACTATATTCAGGAAACAACTGTGTGGTGTGAATATCCTTCGTGAAAAACTTGGAAAAATAAGCAATCCATACAGCAATCACTAATCAAGACTATGATGGCAGAACAATTTTTAATGTAAAAACTATTATCCTTTTCTGGCTTTTGTGAATGAGTGTGTGTGCATCTTTATTCCAGGAAAGATGAAAAAGATACACAAGATCTGTAGATATAACAGGAAAGCCCGATATCTGGTTTTGTGGGGGTCACATTCTGAACCAGCACAAACAAGTCTCTGTGAGCTTACTGATAGTGAACTGATTATAAATATGACCCAGTGGAAAATCCTCCCTGCTGCCAAACTAGTCATCAGCACTTTGATAAGAAGGTGGCAATCTCATGATAGGTACAAGTTCAGAGACTCACTAAAATTAAAAGAGAAAAAAAAAAAAAGGAGAGAAAGGTGGTAGAGCTCTCAATCAGTCTCCTTAACACAAAGGGCTCCCAGTCTTGGATTTCCTTGCCATTCCAACAAGGGAGAGTCCCTAACAACGTATTTGTTCCAAACACAATGGTGTTTTCAGAACTGGGCTTAATGCTGTCTTGGCAACACTTCTTGACACTGACTGTGCCTTCTTTTCTGAGAGCAGATTTTCCCTCCTGCCTCTCTGGCTCCTTTTTATTCGCCTGCCCTTTAATTCGGGAGTTTCTTGCAGGTTCTGCCCTGTCTTCTCTCACCCCACATACTCTTCTATTAATAATGGAACATTCTTCACTCTCTGACTAGAGGTACCATATGTATTTCGCTGACCCTCAAACTTATTTATCCCTAGCCAAGGTCTTCTAGACCTGCACACCCAACAGTTCACAAACTGCCTTCTCATGAATAAGGCATCTCCAACCCAACACATCTAATATCTCCCTCTAGCAGCCCAGGTCCCTCCCATCACTGATCGGTGAATACCTGTCATTTACCCGGGCAAGCCCAGACAGACTCCCAAGCCTCATCCATCCTTTTCTCTCCTTTAGATCACAAATATTTCGGAACCATAGCTATGCTAGGTGTGTCCAGGAAGAGTAGGAAACAAGGTCAAAATTGTTCTTACCCTCATGGAGCTTATAGCTTTGGACACCTCCTTATTCTGGTCAATCCTCCTAACTTTCTGTGGTGTCATTTCTTGAAACAGTCTCCTCTGTCTAATCCCACTGCTGCTTCCTGACTTTAAGTATCCATCATTTCTTGCCTTGATTGCTAAATAGCTTCCTAATTATTCCTCTAATTCTCAACTTGCCTTTCCTTGCATTTCTGCACATCTGCCTAAAACCAGTCTTATCACACTATCATCACTAACATGCCTCAATGGCTCCTCCTTGCCCTTAGGATAAGGGTAGAAATCCCCATTAAGAGGCTAAAAGCAAGTGTTAGGCTAAAGCCTGTAGAAACCCTGGGAAGGTCAACTGAAGTCTTTAAATATGCATTGAACATTGTTAATCAGGAAACCCCAGTTCCACAATAAATACCCATCTATATCTAAAGTTAGAAATTTGCTCTATGCATTAACTCTAACAAGGCATGTTTAAAGGATACATGCTTCCTACACATATAAAACTGGGGTCTTGCTCCACATATTGACATGTTATATAACCTTCTCTTTTAATTTGCATATTTAGATGTCTTTCTATGTCATTAAACATTCTACCACATCATTTAAATGTCTACACAGTATTTAACTGACTCATTTAGTTTTTAATTGGATATTTTCCGAAGTGATTATGTACAAGTTTTTTAAAAATCAAATAGTATCAGAGGGTTTAAAGAAAAAGCAATTGTACTCTGTGGCTTCTGTCCCCACTGAAGTGCTGGGCCCCA
The DNA here is from genome assembly GCA_963573935.1 of Arctocebus calabarensis. Lineage (NCBI taxonomy): Eukaryota > Metazoa > Chordata > Mammalia > Primates > Lorisidae > Arctocebus > Arctocebus calabarensis. The sequence goes on along the minus strand of CAUYON010033189.1, from coordinate 4,166 downwards.
GAAGCAGCTGAGAATATTTTACCTGTTTCTTCTCTTCATTTATCTCTGGATTTCCAAAGAGTATGTGTGTGTTTCTTCTTGTTGATTTATCTACTTTCTCTACTGACTTCCCATCATTCACTCCCCAGGACAATTGATCAGTCAACAAATATTGCTCACCTACTACATGGTAGGCACCGTTCCAGCCATTAGGAATCTACTAATGAGCAAGACAGACAAAGCTGTTGCATTCATGAAACTTAAATTCTAAGAGAAAGAAAATCAAAAAAGCAAATGATTACATAAAACAATTTAACATACTGCTATGCGCTATAAAGAAAATAAAATAGGGGGATAGAAATTTAAAAGACTGACTTCCAAAGAGGTAGAACAGCTATGTTTGCCTGAGGTCATGTCTGGGCCCAGAGTGATGAGCAGAGCCTGCAACAGAAGTGCTGTGTATAAGTCCATGGGTTGAACGCATGTAACAGGGGTCCCACAACAATGGTGTAAGCAAGGGTAGCCCAAGGGTAGGTCATCCAGAGACCTGCTTCTATCGTCTTGATCTTCTAGTCCCTCATCTGTAAGGTCCCAGATGACTCCTAACATCTTCAAGGTCAGAGAATTAAGTTCATGAACTCATCCTAGAAGTGCTACATTCCTCATTGCTGAATATTACTATGGTCACCTTCCAAGTACTCCCATTGGGAAGTTCTGCATCGACGCCAGCACCTAGTCTACCTTTCAAAGCGCTTTTTCTGGAATGAATTTGAAAACTTAATAGTGAGACCCCATATGACAATGGCTTTGATGGCCATTCCAGAAAAAGAGTTCCAAAATTGCTTAGGAGGATGGACTAGCCACTGGTGTTGGTACACAGCTTCCTAAGAGGAGTATTCTGAAGGTGACTATAGTGATATTCAGCAATGAGGTATGTAGCATTTTTCTAGAATAAGTTTGCAAACTAATTGTCTAAACTCATATGTTCAAATGGCAAGACACAGAAAGGAAGATAAGGATACACTCTTCTCTGTAAGGGCACAACTCACAGAGCTTTTCCACCTCTTCTGCTTGCATCTTATTGGCCAGACTTTTGTCACAGAGGCACACTTAGCTGCCAGAGAAACCAGGAATGCAGTTTCTATTCTGGGTAGCCATGCACTGAGCTAAAATTCTTTCTCTGTGGAAGAAGAGAATGAGGATCAGAAAACAATTGATTTTACATGAGGAAAGAGTGATGGCAAAGGACCCGAGGACAGAAAGAACTTGACTTGTTAAAGAAGAGAAAGAAAGCCCATGACACTGAACAGAGGTTAAAGAAGGGAAGAGTAGAAGGATCTGAGATGAGGGCAGCAGATGGGACCAGAAAATGTAGGGAATTTAAAACCAGGTAAGGAATTTCATTTTTATTCTAATTGCAACTGGAAGCCATGGGGGAGTTTTGAGCAAGAAACTGATTTGATCATTCTCTCTCATATCTACCCTGTCTCCATTTCTTAGTAGCATCGTATCATTAATTTTAATTAAATTATTAATCACCATTTACACCATCATTGTATGCAAATATTGTTTGTTATAGAACCAAGTAGTATACTAAGATTACATTTCCTTTTCTGTACAGCTTTTATTTCCCTCAAGTTAAGAATACCTTCGTTTTTCACATACATAATTAAGCACACATATGCACAAAAATTCATCCCAGAGTCTCCATCATATCATTGACCAACTCATCTATTCTGTCCAATTTACTTTTATTCTGTCTTCCAAAATCTACTTGAAATCACTCATCCATTGATGTCTCCACTATTATCATCTTTTCCTTGTCAACATATTCCTTTTTATTATTTTTACAACCATGTTAATGAATCTTGAGATGGAGACGGGAAATATAAACATGTTCTGTAAGTTTAACTCAAATTCCATTAACATTTTAGCTTAAGAATTCTCTTTTACCACAACGTTTAACTTTATGTATTTTGAACGTAACTTTCCTTATGACATTTTTTGAGAGGCTACAGAAAATGGCTTACAGTACGTCTTTGTCAAACCATTGTTGCTTTGAGTGTAACTGAATGCTAGGACGGGAGGAGAGGTGGCCTGGCTTTAATAGGGCTATACTTCCCCTCATCATTCACTCCCTGCTCTGACATCACCTCTGCCCGTGCCATTCTACTTCCTCTGCAATGTATTATGGCCTCTTGTACCCTTCCTCTTACATTCCACTTGCCCTGTAAAAGCAAGCATCTCTGTCTTTGGGGTTGTTTTTGAACTGCTCACCTTACCCCCTAAATTACTACAGTGAAAACTGAAATATTTTTGGCACATGTGAACCCACTACCTATTCCATGAGAGGAAGGCTTATTCACAACCATCTTCGATTGGTTTTTTTAGAAATATGCACAATATAAGTGACACTCATAGCTTTTATCTCCCCTACAAGCATTTCAATTGTACTCAAGCTTAAAATCCCACCTCAAATGCTACTTTGTCCCTGAAGATCTTCCCAAGAACTCCAAGCCCCTATCCTCTGTCCACCATGGTGACTTACATCTAAATAATGTTCAGTAAATGTTTCCTGAATGAATAAACTAAGACACCTGATGAGGATGATGATGCACTTTATTTCAGAAAGCATTTTCAAGCTTCTGTCATTACTACTAAGCAGCTGAGAAGGCCAGCACTGTTAACTTCAAACACCATGCCTAGCCCAGAAACAGATATGCAGCCAAAGGGTATTTCCTCTACTGTTTATTCAGCATAGCAAGGATAATGCAAACAAACCCATCTGTTTCCTCTCATCCAGGGATTTCAAATGGTGACCAAAAAAACTTTGTGCTGAACTTCTAATGACTCCTGACTTATCTCACCTGTTTTTTGTCAGAAACTTATTAAAAATTTTAATACGTATGAATATACTGCTAGGACACAGCCTGGGACAAGAATATAGTTCTTATATATAAAAGTCAACAGCTTTGAAACAGAAGATAAGTTTCTTGGCTGATTATCTGTTCTTATGACATGTGAATAGTTGACTTGTTTAAAACACTATGCTTTTATTTCTTTTTTTTTTTTTTAACCTGGATCTTAACCAGGAATTAAATATCATAGGCTTTACAGCCAGAAGGGACTACCTCATTACCCTCTAGCTTTCAGAGAAGAGCTTTAAGAGCGTGTTGCAATTTTAAAGTCTAAAACTTGGATAAAGATTTATATTTTATCTATTCACATCAACACCATGGACCATTTTTACAAGTGATATTGCTTATTTAAAGTCAGCTGATGTTTTCCACACTGACATTTAAAACCCCTCCTGTCTCAAGTTGTCCATTCCAACTTATAATTATGACGTTCATTTTGCTGCCCGGCTGCGATCTGAGGTGGTCAGTCTTTCCTGCACTGCATACAACCGCTTCATGACATCGGAATGCAGCCGGACATCTGCACTTTATTCTATTACTAATTCAAGTAATTCTCCTTGGACCAAAACTGTAGGCTTGTCATTATTGAGCATTGTCATCTTCTAGAAATTTCAGACTATAATCTGTAAAACCATTTTGCTTAGGTTTAGATAATACATTTTAGAACATTCACTGAATTGAGCTTTCTGTATAATGTTCTCTTTCTAAAACAGAGTCAATAAAAAGATGCCCAACATCATTAGTCATAAGGGAAGTGAGAATCAAACTTACAACAAGATACCACCTCACCCTCACCAAGATGGCTATAGTATATTTTTTATTGTCTTTATTATTAAATCATAGCAGTGTACAATAGTGCAATCAAGGGGTACAATGTGCTGGTTTCATATACAATCTTAACTATTTTCATCAAACTGATTAACGTAGCCTTCCTGGCATTTTCTCAGTTATTACATGAAGACATTTGTATTCTGCATTTAGTAAGGTTCGCCTGTACCCTTCTAAGATGCACCATAGGTGTGGCCCCACCAATTACCCTTCCTCCATCCCAACTTCCCACCTCCCCTCCCTACCCTTACCCCTTTTCCCATATTCTTCTGTTATAGTTGGGTTATACCCTTCATACAACAGCTATAAATTAGCTTCATAGTAGGGCTGAGTACATTGGATACTTTTTCTTCCATTCTTGAGATACTTTGCTAAGAAGAATATGTTCCAGCTCTATCCATGTAAACATGAAAGAGGTAAAGTCTCCATCTTTCTTTAAGG
>CAUYON010033188.1:0-51511 GCA_963573935.1 Arctocebus calabarensis | reverse complement strand
GGAATGGATTGGTAAGCTATAGTATATGTTTACCATGGAATATTACTCGGCCATCAAAAAAATGGAGAGTTTGCGGCATTTATATTAACTTGGATGGAGGTGGAACACATTATTCTTAGTGAAACATCACAGGAATGGAGAGGCATGAATCCTATGTATTCAACTTTGATATAAGGACAATTAATGACTCAATGGGGCATGGGGGAAGGGAAGAGCAGACAGAGAAAGAGGGAGGGGGTGAGGAAAATAAAATAAAAAGAATAGAAAATAGTGACTAATTTTTACATAAACTAGATTCAATTGTGACCAAACTACATTACTTAAACATTAATTTTTAATTCAACTTGTTAATATGTTGTTTAGGATATTGCATCCTCATTTATAAGTGAAATATGTTTGTAATTTCCCTTTATAACAATATATTTTCTCTAATTTTAATATCAGGTGTATCCTAATCAAGTAGAATGACTGAATTATTTCTTCTTTTTCTATTGTCTATAAGATTTGGCATGATCTGTTTTTTGAAATTATCTTTTACTTTTATTAATAAATATTAGTTGTCTATTTTTTGAGAGTTTGAAAAAAAAATTAAGATGCCCTTTTTTCTATACAGATAGAGGAAGGATATCTGAAATTTGGGAGCTAGTCCTTCCATCCCCTTCCTGAAAATACCCCTGGGCTGTCACCTTTTGCAAGATTAAAAAAATAGGCTTCCAAAGGGATATTCAACCCAAACTCCTTATATTTCACTGCAACACAGTTTGGCTTACATATAGATTGGATAATGGGTTTATTTGGCCTGAGAACTGAACCTTTGATCTCAATATCTTAAAAAAGCTTAAACAGGCTCGGCGCCTGTGGCTCAACGGGCTAAGGCGCCATGCACATACACCTGAGCTGGTGGGTTTGAACCCAGCCACGGCCCGCCAAACAACAATGACGGCTGCAACCAAAAAATGGCCAGGCATTGTGGAGGGCACCTATAGTCTCAGCTACGTGGGAGGTGGAGGCAAGAGACTCACTTGAGCCCAGGAATTGGAGGTTGCTGTGAGCTGTGATGCCACAGCACTCTATCCAGAGTGACAGCTTGGGGCTCTGTCTAAAAAAAAAAAAAAAAAAAAAAAAAACTCAAATAATTTCCTCCAAAGAAATGGAAGATGGAACAGAATCCTCTATCTTCAGGACTTTCTCTCCTTCAGCTCTTGCGCCTCTGTGCAGATCATGCTCAATTGGCCATATATACTCATTGTTCCAATCCACCCCTTTATTTTCCCCCAACTTTTTTCCTATCTTCCTTCCTCCTTAGAGTGATTCTATCGTGCTTACCACAGAGATCTTACCATTCCTCCACCCCAACATTCTTCCAGAACCCAAAAGCTCTTTTCCCCCAAGCCGTTTAGCTGTCACCCGCTCCTTCCATTTGCAGAATCTCTTTACTGTTGTGGGAAGTGGCAGGTGCTGAGGGAATTGTGTGGATTTAAATCCCATTTTCACTTTTTATTTCCAATAAATATGAAGGTACATATATTTAAGTTACATTGTTTTCACATCTAAGGTAAAGTTCAAGTTGTACTTTAGCAGTTCACCCAAGGGGCATGCTGAACATAATCACATTGTCTACATTAGGTGAGATCCCAGCCTCCCACCTCCGGCCTATCTCCCTTCCTTCTTTTCATCTTCCCTACCCCTTGTAAAACTACATTTGTGCTTTATCATTCATGTGGGCATATATTTGTTTATATATTGGTTTGATATTAGTATTGATTATATAATTTTTTTCCATTCTAGAGGTATCTTACCAAAAATAATGTGTTCCAACTGCATCCGGTAAACATAAAAGATATAAAGTCTACATCTTTTCTTATGGATCAGTGGTACTTCACAGTATATATATGCCACAGTTGATTAACCTATTCATGAGTTGATGGGCATTTGAGTTTCATCTATGACTTGGCAATCATGATTTGAGCTGTAATAAACCAAATGTCTTTGAGATAAAATAAACTTTGTTTTCCTGGCTAGATAAATGATACTGTAATTGCAGGATCAAATGGAAGGTCAACTTTTACTTCTGTAAACATTCTCCATATTTCTTTACATAGATGTTTTATTAGTTTGCAATCCCACCAGCAGTTTAGAAGTGTTCCCTTCTCTACACATCAATGTCAGCATCTCAGATTTGGGACATTGTAATGTGGGCTAATCTCACTGGAGTTAGGTGATATCTTACTCACAGTGGGTTTAATTTGCATTTCTCTGATAATTAAAGACAATGAGCATTTTCATGTGTTTATTGGCCATTTTCTAGTCATCTTCAGAGAAGTTTCTTTTCACGTCTCTTGCTCACTAATAAACAGGTCATTTACCCTTTTCTTGTTTATTAATTTGTGCTCTTTAAATATTCTAGTTATCAGCCCTTTGTCAGATTTGTAACATGCAAATAACTTCTCCCACTCCAAACATTATCTGTGTGCTTGGGCATGGATGCCATAAACTGGACAGAAACTTTTTAGCTTAATCAAACCCCATTCATTTTTTTTTGCTATTGCTGTAATTGCAAATGGATCTTCTCAAAAAAATCTTTTCCATGGTAAATATTGCCAGATGTTTTCCCCAGTCTCTTCTACAATTTTTATTGTCTGTTGTTATAAATTTACATCTTTTATCCAATGAGAGTCAATTTTTGTCAATGGTGAGAAGTGAGATTCAAATCTCAGTCTTCTACATGAGGCTAACCAGTTCTCCCAGCACAATTAATTAAATAGGAATTCTTTTCCTCAGTTCATGCTTTTGTTTATCAAGGACAATATGGTTATATGAGATTGGTTTCATCTGTAGATTCTCTATTCTATTCCATAGATCTATATTTCTAGTTTTGTCTTAGTACCTTGCTATATTGATCACTGTAGACTTGAACTCTGCCAACATTTGTTTTTATTTATAAAAATTTTATTGGCTATTTGTTTTTGTTTTGTTTTGTTTTGTTTCTGGTTTCATATGAAATGAAGTACAATTTCTCCAAGATTTTCAAAGTATGTCTTTGGTGCTTTGACGGGGATTGCGTTAAATTTGTAGATTTTTTGCATAGTTTGGATATTTTAACAATGTTGATACTTCCCAGGTACAAGCATGGTATGTTCATCCATTTGCTAATGTTTTCTGCTATATATATTCTCAGGGTTTTATACTTCTTTTTATACATATCTTTCATCTACTTTGCTAGATATATTCCCAGGTATTTAATATTCTTTGGAGGTACTTTAAAAGATACAGAGTCTGGGATGGGCATAATGGCTTATGCCTATAATCCTTGCACTTTAGAAGGCCAAGGCTTGTGTATTGCTGGAGCTCAGGAGTTCGTTCAGCCTGAACATGAGGGTGACCCCCTCTCTAAAAAATAGCCAGGCATGGTGGTGGGCACAATTAGTCCCAGCTTCTTGGGAGGCTTAGGCAAGAGAATCACTTGGGCCCAAAAGTTTGAGGTTGCTGTGAGCTATGACACCACGGCACTTTCCCAAGGGTGGCAAAATGAGACTCTGTCTGGAAAAAAAAAAAAAAAGGATAGATTCTCTGATTTGATTCTCAGCTTCCGTGTTATGCACACATATGAAGGCTCTTGATTTGCGGGCATTTAGTTTGTATCCTGAGATATTATTACATTACTTGATAAATTCTGAGCACTATATAGTTGAGTCCATGGGATTTTCCAGGTATAAGATCTTGTCATCCACAAAGACTGAGAGTTTGACCTTTTTCAACACTTGAATACACTTGATCTCGGCCTCTTGTCTGAATTCAAAGACTAGATATTCCAGCACTATGTTGAACAGAAGTGTTGAAAGTGAGCATCCTTGTCTAGTTCCAGATATGATTGGTAATGCTTTCAGTTTTACTCTATTTGATATGGTATTGGCTGTGGATTTATTATAGATGGCCTCTATCAGTTTAAGAAATCTCCCATGTAAAATTATTTTCATAAATGCTCTTATCAGAAAAAAATGCTGGATATTGTCAAAAGCCATTTCTGCATCAAGACAGAGAATCGCATGGTGTTTGTTTTTTAGTTTATTCATGTGGTGAATTAGATTTATGAATTTACATATGTTGAACAAAACTTGCATCCCTGGGATAAAACCTAAGTGATCATGACGTATAACTTTTTTAATGTGTTGCTATATTCTGTTTTCTTGGATAAAAGTGAAAATTTTTGCATCAATATTCATTGATGATATTCACTTATAATTTTATTCTATTGTTTGGTCCTTTCCTGGATTTTAAATCAGGTAATATTTTCATGTAGAACATTTTGAGGACTATTCCTTCCTTCTGTATGTTTTGAAATAGTTTTTGAAATATGGGTACTAGTTTCTCCTTGAAAGTTTTGTGGAATTCTGGCATGAAACCATTTGGCTCAGGGCTTTGCATTTTTTGGAAGACTTTGTATTGTTGATGCAATTTCAATGCTTGATATAAGTCTATTCAAAATTTGTTAGTTTAAATCCAATTGTATCTGCAAATAAGATTGAAACCTCTCCTTTATTCTGATTTTCATTTAACTGGATTATTGTTTTCCATCTCTTCTTTCTGAGTCTTGTTTTATTGTTTAGGATTAGTTGTTTTTCTTGAAGACAACAGATATTCAGTCGGAGTTTTTGTATCCAGCCAGTCAATCTGTACCTCTTTAGAGGGGAATTAAAAGTATTCACCTTTATTGAAATAGATATGGTAGAGTTTGGGCCATTTTTTAGTAGAAATATAGAGCTTATTTTGATCCCTTGCACCATTGTGAAGCTAGAATTTGTTATTTAACTTTGGGCATATATATTGGTGATGGACTATTTTTCTGGTCATTATGAAGAATGGCTCTGAGAAATGCCTGTAGAGTTCATCTAATTATGGCAAATTCCCTAAAAATTTGCATGTCGATAAAATATTTGATTGCTTTGTCACAAATGAAACTCAGGATCCTGGGCTGAAAATTGTTTTGTTTAACAGGTTAAAGGATGATGACCATCTTTTTCTGCCTTGAAAAATTTCTGCTGAAAGATCTGCAGTCATCCTGATATTTTTCACTTTGTAGAATAGATTTTCCTATGCCTGGCTGCTTTCATGATTTTTCTCCTTCATACTGACTTTGGCAAAGTTCATTAAAATGTGTCTAGAAGATGATTTTTTTTTTTTTTTTGAGTCATGCTGGAGTTCTGAAACTATCTAGCGTGTGAATTTCTTTATCTCTCACAATGCTTGGGAAATTTTCCAACATGATGCCTTGAAATACAGTATCAGCACCTTTAGGGCCATCCTTTTCTTCTTCAGGAATACGTATAATTCAGATGTTTGGTCTTCTGAAAGATCCCATAACTCACTGAGGTAATATTCTGTTTTTGTTACCCTTTTTTCTCCCTCTTTGAATTATTATAATAGTGTAAAAGTCTTGTCTTTGGTTTCTAAAATTCTTTTTTTCTCCATGCTCTGCTCTATTACTGAGTTTCTTTACTGTGTTTTGAACTTCCTTGAATGATTCTTTCTATTCCTTAAGTTCTGCTGTATCTTTCCACATCATGTTGATATCCTTGGTGAGTTTATATTTAAATTCATTAGTTTCTTGAGACAATGTTTGGATCATTTCGTTTAGGATTTCTATTTACAACTTTCCCTAAATTTCAATAATCTTATTTGCCATTCATATTCTGAACTTCATTTTTTATATTTACAGAATTTCTCTATGGATGGTATTTTTTAATATAACTCCCTTGTAATCTTGCAGGGAAGTTGAGCTGCTCTGATTTTTCATGTTGTCATGTTCTATTGGTTCCTCCTCGTATGTTCCTCTTCATGTTTTTAGCTTTCAACTGTTTTAGTTGAAATAATAGGTTGTCTCTGAGAAGTTATTGAAAAAGAATCTGCTTTGGGACACTTAGGAAACCCTGTGTAGATCTATTTGGCAACTAAAGCTGGAAGAGTGAGACTGGATCAAGGAAACCTGGAACGGTAGTTAACTACTTCTTTTCAATGAGTTGGAACTTGTCCTTGCGGCCCTTCCCTTGCAACCTCACAAAGTTACCTTTCGGGGCTGCAGGAAGAATCTCTGTGTTCTAACTTATTGAGATAGCACATTCTGGTTCTGTCCTGTTGTCAGTCTGCCCTCTACCCAATTCAAAGGTGTTAAAATATTTTGCTGAAATTTGTTCTGAACAAAAACCTAAACAATTGCAGCCTCACTCCCCACCAGCAATAGCTGGAGCACTCTGATCCAACTCCTTCCTACTGAAACAAAGTCAAATAAACTTGTGGCCTCAGCTAGCAGCAGCTACAGAGCAAGAATCTGTGGACAGTTCCAACTGAGGGTTCAGTTAGACTCGCTTAGGCAGCTAGAGAAACACCCACTCAAATAAGCTCAGAGGGTCACCAGGTGGGCAGAGAACAAGAATTCGTGGACAGTTCTGACTGAATGTTCCCATTAAATTCACTCAGTAAGCACAAGCAACACTCATTCAAACAAGTTCAGAGGTTTGCCAGGGGTTACTGGGCACGAACATCAAGCAAGGTCTCTCCAATGAACTGGGGAAAGGTCTCTTCTAGTGGGAATGGCAGCCAGGAGAGACTACACTTTCTCTAAGCCAAAATCCTCAAAGAGGCTATTTCACTGTGTGGGCCACTGAACTGAGCAGGCCACTGTCTGCTCCAAGATGAAACAGTGGCACTGCCCATTTTCCCTAGGCATCCTGTCACAGATTGAGAAGAGATTAGGTCCCTTCTCCACATATCCCTCTAAGTATTTAAAAGAATTCTAGTACCTGGTCCAATCCTATGACCTCACATGGCATGATCTTCATGTGAAAATTAACTAAGTTTTCTCCCAGAGGACTAGGAGTGGGTTTGGCAGGTGGCCTAACAGCATGCAGGTAACGTACACATTACTGAAAATACTCATGTTCTAGGCACGACAGCTATTCATTTAGCTAAATATTATTGCAATACCAGCCCACGTATCCTGACCTGGGCAAAACACAACCATATGACAACTTTCCTTCTGGCAGGCTCAGAGAAGTATTCTTCCAAAGTAGTTAATTATGATAAACTCAGAGAAATTTATCAGAAGTCCCAGGAAAATCCTACCCAATTCATGGCCATTCTCACTGAAGCACACACACTCACTTAAACCCTGCTACTCCTGAAGGATCATTTTTCCTAAATTCATATTTTCCCTCCCTATCAGCTCCAAGTACATTGACTAAGCTTAAAAAGTTTGATAAAGAACCCAAATTCCCCAACAAGGCCTTATAACATCCTTATGGTCCTTGAAAATTAGGAGGAGCATGTGCTAAATGTCAAATTACCATCAGAAACAGAATAAACCTGTCTTCAAAGAAATTTTGGGGCAGTATTTTAGGTTGAGGAATAAGGGACATTGAGCTAGGGAGTTGTCCAACCCTCATGTTCACCCTAAACCATGCCTCAAGTGTGGGAATGAGGGACACTAGAAGACAAACTACCCTCAACCCTTTCAACGTTTCTCTGCATCTGCCCAGGCCACCTCAGCCACTGACCTTCTGGGGCTAGCAGTGCAAGACTGATGAGGCCTGAGTCCCTATGCTCCAATTTCCATCACAGTAATGGAGCCCCAAGGGACTGTCATCATTGTAGATAAGTTTATGTTCTTCCTTCTGTATGTGAGAGACACATTCTCATCCAGACTGAATATTCTGGGTGAATAAGCAGGTCTCAAGTCCTAGACATAGGAGTTGAGGTAAATTCACTCCCTGCAACAAACCCCTCTCCTCCAATGGCAAATTGAAAGTTACCTTTCCCCTCCATTCTTTTCTTGTCCTTCCTCACTGCCCTGTCCTTCTATTCAGAAGGTACTCATTAACTAACTTTCACAAGGCTATCACCTTTCATCCTTCCCAAATGTTAGGGATTCCTGCCACTGCCTTGCTCTTCACCCTCCAGGACTCCAGTTTCACCCCCTTCCAGAGAATGCCATGCTGTTCCCTTTTGATTTAGGCATTCCTCTTGTTTGGGACATGAAAATTTTCTCAGTAGCTATCCACCACACCAATATACAAATCCATTTAGGTAATCCTTCCTCCTACCCTAGCATACTCCAGTACCCCATCCTGTTACCTTACTTACAAGGCTTAAAGCCCAAAATTTAAAAACTTCTTAATATAACTTTTGTTCATATAATCCATTTTGTATTCAACACTCCCATTCTTCTGGTTAAAAAACCTAATGGTAACTATCACCTACTTCAAAAACTCAGGGTTATTAATACCACATCAATTTCTATCCATTCTGTGCTGCCTAGTCCCTTGTTAACCATTCCCCTACCATGTCACCCTTTTCAGTCTTAGACCTCAAAGATGCATTCTTCACCCTAATTCTTACAATCTATTTGTCTTTACCTGGACTGACCCAGACATCCATTTCTCAAATCAATTAACCTGACTTAGGGATTTCTAGATTCTCCTCACCTCTTTGTCCAGGCCCTTGCTTTAGATCTTTCATATTTCTCTCACTCACAAGACACTATCCTCCAATATGTTGGTGGCCTATTTGTTTATGCCCCATACCTATCTTCTAGCATCCAAGGCACAGATTGTCTCTTCAACTTTTTGGCCTCCGTGGCATAATTGATCTCCAAGTCCAAGACTAAATTAGTGATGACTCAAGTCACATAGGTAGGTACAACCCTAACCACTAACACATGCATGATCACCACCTATTGCAAGACCCTCATGAATAATATGCCTGTACACAAGACCAAACAAGAAGTTCTTTCCTTTTTATGTTTTACAAGTTTCCTTAGAATCTGCATCCCTAATTTTCCTCTCCTAGCCCCTTTACTGGGCTGCAAAAGGTGACCTACAAGAACCTTTAAGCCCTTTACAAACCACTGAAACTCTGTTCTGTAACCTTATGGAAACCCTCTTTTCAGCCCCATCTCTCACCCTACCTGACTAAACTTTCCCCTTTACCCTCTATACCATGGAAAACAAAACTTAGCACTAGAAGTCCTAGGACAATATTAAGGTCTGTCATTCCAAATGGTTGCTTACTTCAATAAGCAACTAGTTCTCCATTAAAGGATGGGCTTCCTGCCTCTGTGGTCCAGCAGTCATTGCCAACTTAAAAAGTGAAGGATTAAAACTAACTTTGAGGTAGTATAGAAGGAGGAGCATGATGGTGGACAGGACGGACGTGTAGCCTATCTCTCCCAAATCATCAGGTGAGAGGGAGAGGGCTCTGGATATTTCCCCGTGTGGATTACAGTTGTGGATAGATAGCTGGAGATGTGCAGCGAATTGGTGGATTGCTGTATTTGAGGTATAATTCAAAACCACTGACTCAGCTATAGAGTTTTCCTCTGCCTGGCTGCACCGGCCCCTCCCTCACAGAGGACAGCAGTTTTCAATTCAGGAAACCTAATTGATGAAAATTTTGGTAAAGTGTGGATTCTTGAGTGAAGTTTGCCAACCAGAAAGGGGTGCAGATCGGAGCCACAGAGGGCTAGGCAGCCCAATGAAAAATTGAGGGGAGGGGACCCCGTCTGGGAAAAAGACGTTTTGAATTGTCCAAAATGGCGGACACCTTTTCCTAGAACAACAGTACCAGATCATTCCTGGTGGGGAATACTGGTGAGGTCTGGCAGTTCAGGCTGTGAGGGGAACTGGCAGGCTGCAGGGCTCAAAAGAGGGACTCTGAGCCCAGATTCTGAGGGAAAGGTCTCTGCTCACCACAGCAGCTGTAGCTGGCAGCAACCATCCTTTCCCCCAAAGCCGATTGCGTTGCTAGTTCACAAGAGAATGTGGGAGCAGAGTGGAAAGATTTGTGAAGGGTGGACTCTTGCACCAAGTTTGGAGGTCAGACAGGAGTGTTGTCTGGAACAAAGCAGCCGAAGTGGGGCAACAATTAGGAAACAAACTTTTATAGAAACTCCAAAAATGGCGACCAGCCAGTTAGGTGGTTACCGTGGTAACAATGTAACCTGTGAACCAAGTATAAGCCTGGGAACCATTCACAGTGCCACCTGGTGTCCAGAAAGTGTATTGCATTATAAATTTATTCTTACTAAAGTTGACATCTACCTCATACGTATAGGTGTGTATTTCTATATATATACAAGAATAATATTTTTGTGGTTGATGCCTTTTTTTCATCCTTTTCCTGGAGGAACTATTGTTATTTATTTATTAGTTTTTTCTGTTTTTATTTTTTTTCTTTTCCTTTCTTTTTTTAATCCTTTTATGAACACTACTTTTTTTTTGTTTGTATGTTTGTTCAATTATTTTACAATTATCATTTTTATTGTAGTTTTTTGTTTGTTTGTTTTGCTTTGTCTGCATGTCTACGTGTTTCTGAGGGCATGAATCTGTGGGCTTGTGTGTCTGGTAGCCTTTCTGTTTATTAATTCATTTGGTCTCAATGTGTTTGGTGTTCCGCTAAATCCTCGGGTTGGCTATTTTCCCTAACTCTGTTTTCACATACAACAAGAACAAGAGAGAATGGGGTACAAGGGCTGATTGGAGCCACCTCTAAACAGAGACTCCTGTCCAGAGGGAGAGATAATGACCAGAAAGAACCCAACAAAGCTGAAGGAGGGGAGCCGAACTGAGAGATGAGATAGATAATTGCTTGTCTTCCTTGCTGAGGCAAACTTCAACCTCAAAGAAACTCTTTTCAGTACAGATCTCATTCCAAAGAGGTTGTGTGGTCATCACCTCCCCTAAGAGAGTTGTTTACTCACTGTGTGATTTCTACTGGTAAGCAATAAACTGAGGCTCTCCTTCCTTACCACACCAGAGGGAATTGATGGAAGTTAGGACACCTTCTCAAGAGAGCCCCTGCTGCGAGTCTAGGAATTCCCTTGTCTGGCAGCAAATGTGAACAAATATTTTCCTTGTCACATTGATCCTTCAGTCTACACACCCCACCCCGGCCTGGCAGTCTAGAAGTCCAACTCCTCCAGAATACAGAATGTCTGTATTTCTTGGCTAGGACAGGGAATTGCATAGATGGTGGTTGTACAGCTGTGCAATGCCTGTGAATCCAGTAACTGTATAGGAAGACATAGAGGGAAAGGTGACTAACATGGCCTCCAAAAAAGAGTATCTCAGCAGCAGACAGAGGCTTGGATTCTTGCACTGCAGGTGGAGGCTCAAAAACTACAGAGGTGAATGAACCAAAGAGGAGGCACCTCCCACCCAATTTAAACATTAGTAGAATGATCCTGTTGGGGTCTAACTCTGGAGAGTTATCTCCCCAACTCTGTGGACCTCCAGAGGGAACCAGAACTTGCCCTATAGGGATTCCATTACTGCAGAACAGTGACAACAAAGGAGCAGTGGCCGAGGGAGAAATTCTTTTGGTGTCTGGATATCCACAGGTTTGGACTGAGCTCAGGTGAAATTTTCTTCAGCTGCCATTGAGCACCTGAGGTATGCAGAACTCAGCTTCCCCTGTTGGATGTTGGTAGACTGTGGTAACCACGAGGAGGAGGCAACAACCTCACTTTGCCTCTGGCAGGCACATAGCCCTGACACCTTTGCTTATTGAACAGAACAGGGCCACAGAGACTGGGTTAACAGAGCCTGCTGGAGAGACTACCAGAGATGGGGGAGTCCAGAGCCCAGTGATGAAGGACGAACAAGGTGGGGTAAGAGGCATCAACACCCTGGCTCTAAACCTCCTACTGGACAGGCATTTAGGACTCCTCAGAGCATCAGAGGTGCTCAAATCACATTTGACCTGACAATAGACCCCTAACATCTAGTTGCTGGAGTCTTCTTGAACTCTCCAGCTAGAGAGTGAAGGCTGTCTGGAACAATTGGTCTGGAACTCATGAACTGGAAAAATTATCCGAGGACCCTCCAAGGTGGGGCCTAGGTTTTTCTGTAGTGGGAAGTTTTGATTGTCCTCTTCCAGATATTACCAGTAGGTGAAGGGATGTCCTAGTGTCTTGTATTTCACCACAGTTGAGACTGCAACCCAGGGTTACTGATTCACTAGGATTGGACACAGATCAGCTCAATAGAAGACAGAGTCACCTACCCCCACTACACCAAGCAGGCATAGGAATGTAGTACTCTAAAGGTCTTTCCATAATTGTAGAGAAAAAGCTGCAGTCACCAGTCCCAGTTCCTAGGTGAAGGGCTGGTCAACCACAACTGTAGAAGTTTCCAGTCCAATTTCACCTTACTTGCTCATCTAGCTGAATGCTGAAAAACAATCATGGGGAGGAATCAGTGGAAAAACTCTGGCAACATGATTAAATAGAACAGTTCAACTCCCCTAGGGAATGACAAACCAGCCAATCCAGAGGCTCCCATCCACAAACAGATAGCTGAGATGTCTGAAATCAAATTTAGAATTTGGTTTGCAAACAAGATCAACAAAATGGAAGTAAAGATGGAGGTAGAAATTGTAGGATTAATTCAGAAGAAGTCTCAAGAATTCAACCAATTTAAAGACAAAATGACCAAAGATTTCGACACATTGAGACAAGAAGTTGCAGCCCTCAAAGATCTGAGAAATTCAGTAGAATCCCTCAGTAACAGAATGGAGCAAGAAGAACAAGGGATTTCTGACATTGAAGGCAGATCTTTCAAATGCTCCCAAACACTGAAAGAGGAAGAGAAATGGAAAGCGAAAAGGAATAATCCTCTCAGAGGCACTGGGATAACTTGAAGAAAACCAATATTTGTCTTACAGGGATACCTAAAAGCGTTTAACAGGCTTCACAAGACACAGAGTCCCTTCTTCTTGAGGTTATGAAAGAGAACTTTAAAGACATGCCAAGAAACTCTGAAATTCAGATAGCAGACAGTGTCAGAACCCCAGCAAGATTTAACCCAAATAAGTCATGCCCCAGCCACATCAAAGTTAACTTCACTAAAGTTAATATGAAGGATAAGGTTCTGAAAGCAGCCAGATACAAGAAAACCATAACTTACAAGGGGAAAAATACCAGAATAACTGCAGATCTCTCTGCTAAAACCTTTCAAGCTAGAAGAGAGTGGTCATCAACTTTTAACCTCCTAAAACAAAATAACTTGCAACCCAGGATTCTATATCCAGGCAAACTGAGTATCATTTATGATGAAGAAATTAAATACTTTAATTACATCCATATGTTGAAGACATTTGCAATAACTAAACCAGATCTCCAGGATATTCTCAGACCTATCTTCCATAATGACCAGAGTAATCCTCCACCACAAAAGTAAACTCACTCAGAAACTTTTGATCAAATTCCAACCTCCACAATTGTGAAAAGGATCAAAAATACCCACTGCACTTTTGAAAGAATTCTCATTATTTTCAATTAATGTGAATGGTATAAATTGTCCTCTGAAGAGGCACAGGTTGGCTGACTGGATACAAACACTCAGGCCAGATATCTGCGGCATATAAGAACTCATCTTACCTTAAAAGATAAATATAGACTCAAAGTGAAGGGATGGTCATCTATATTATAGGCAAATGGAAAGCAGTAAAAAGCAGGTGTTGCAATACTATTCGCAGATACAATAGGCTTTAAACCAACCAAAGTAAGTAACGATAAGGATGGACATTTGATATTTGTTTTTTTTTTCTTTTTTTCCATAAAGAAGACACATTTATTTACATTCTCAATGAACTAAAAGAGGTTTTAAACTTGCACAGTTAAAATTTTATGCTTCCAAAAATATCATATGATCAATGCACTTAACGCTTCAGATATTAATAACTTCATTTAGACTTCTTAAAAAAACAACACAAACATACTTTTCTATAGCGCAAAATGCTTCTTATTAAATACTTCAGTAACACAAAATCAATTTGTTTTTAAACACAGGAATCTTTTCTGAAGGATGGTCACCCCACAGACATCCATTGCCAGCAATGAACAAACTGCCAGCTTGAGAGCAAAATGCAACATTAAAACTTCTCCTTCCAGGTCTTCACTCCTCTTGGCGACCCCAGGACATTTGATATTTGTTAAAGGTAATACTCAAAATGATGAGGTTTCAATTATTTATATTTATGCACCCAACCAGAATGCACCTCAATTTATAAAAGAAACTAACAGACATGAGCAACTTGATTTCCTCCAGGTTCATAGCAAACGGAGATTTTAACACTCCTTTAGCACTGTTGGACATATCCTCCAAAAAGAAACTAAGCAAAGAAATTTTAGATTTAAATTTAGACATGAAACATTTGGATTTAACAGACATCTGCAGAACATTTCATCCCTACAAAACTGAATACACATTCTTCTCATCAGCCCATGAATCATACTCCAAAATTGATCACATCTTAGATCACAAGTCTAAGCTCAGCAACTTTAAAAAAACAGAAATTATTCCTTGCATCTTCTCAGACCATCATGAACTAAAAGTTGAACTTAATAACAAGAATCTCCATACTCAAACAAAAACATGGAAGCTAAACAACCTCATGCTGAAGGACAGATGGGTCATTGATGAAATTAAGCTGGAAATTTCCAAATTTGGGGAGCAAAATGACAATGAAGACATGAATGATCAGAACCTCTGGGATACTGCAAAGGTAGTCCTTAGAGGGAAATTTATAGCACTACAAGCCTTCCTCATGAGAATAGAAAGAGAGGAATTTAACAACTTAATGGGACATCTTAAACAACTGGAAAAGGAAGAACATTCCAATCCCAAACCCAGCAGAAGAAAAGAAATAACCAAAATTAGAGCTGAATTAAATGAAATTAAAAATAAAAGAATTATACAACAGATCAATAAATCAAAAAGTTGTTTTTTTGAAAAGGTCAATAAAATAGATAAACCTTTGGCTAACTGAACCAGGAAAAAAGAGCAAAATCTCTAATCTCATCAATCAGGAATGGTAGAGATGAAAGAACAACAAACTCCTCAGAAATTAAAAAAAAATCCTTAACGAATATTACAAAAACTTTACTCTCAGAAATATGAAAATCTGAAGGAAATTGACCAATACTTGGAAGCACGCCACCTTCCAAGACTTAGCTAGAATGAAGTGGAAATGTTGAACAGGCCGATATCAAGTTCTAAAATAGCATCAACTATACAAAATCTCCCTAAAAAAAAAAAAAAAAAAAAAGCCCTGGACAAGGTGGCTTCATTACAGAATTATACCAAACCTTTAAAAAATAACTAGTGCCAATATTACTCAACCTTTTCCAAAATATAGAAAAAGAAGGAATACTACCCAACACATTCTATGAAGCAAACATCACCTTCATCCCTAAAACAGGGAAAGACCCAACAAGAAAAGAAAATTATAGACCAATATCACTAATTTATATTGATGCAAAAATATTCAATAAGATCCTAGCAAACAGAATGCAGCAACACATCAAACAAATTATACACCATGACCAAGTGGGCTTTATCCCAGCATATCAAGGGCTGGTTCAATATACGTAAATCTATAATGTAATTCAGCACATAAACAAATTAAAAAATAAAGACCATATGATTCTCTGAATTGATGTAGAAAAAGCTTTTGATAATATCCAGCATCCTGTCATGATCAGAATGCTAAAGAAAAATGGTATTGAAGGAACATTTCTTAACCTGATAGAGGCCATCTACAGCAAAGCCACAGCCAATATCACAGTGAATGGAGTTCAATTGAAACCATTCCCACTTAGATCAGGAACCAGGCAATGTTGCCCATTGTCTCCATTACTCTTTAACAATGTAATGGAAGTTTTACTCTTTTTACAATTAGGAAAGAAAAGGCAATAAGAGTATCAACATAGGGTCAGAAGAGATGAAACTTTCACTATTTGCAGATGATATGATTGTATATCTGGAAATCACCAGGCATTCTACTATAAAACTTTTAGAAGTGATCAAGGAATACAGCAATGTCTCAGGCTACAAAATTAACACTCATAAATCCATATTCTTTATATATTCCAGCAACAACCAAGCTGAAAAACAGTCAAAGACTCTATTCCTTTCACAGTAGTGCCAAAGAAGATTAAATATATGGGAGTCTACCTAACAAAGGGTGTGGAAGATCTTTATAAAGAGAATTATGAGACTCTAAGAAATCGCTGAACATGTCTACAAATGGAAAAACATACCATGCTCATGGTTGGGAAGAACAAACATTGTTAAAAAGTCCATACTACCCAAAGCAATATACAATTTTAATGCAATTTCTATTAAAGCTCTCTTGTCATATTTTAAAGATCTCAAAAATATAATACATAGTTTTATATGAAATCAGAAAAAACCTTGAATAGCCAAGACATTACTTAGAAATAAAAACAAAGCAGGATGAATCCCGCTACCAGACCTGATACTGTACTCTAAATTAATAGTGATCAAAACACCATGGTACTGGCACAAAAACAGAGAGGTAGATGTTTGGAACGGTATAAAGAACCAAAAGATGAACCCAGCTACTTACTGCTATTTGATCTTTGATAAGCCAATTAAAAACATTCAGTGGGGAAAAGACTCTCTATTTAACAAATGGTGCTGGGAGACCCGGCTGGTGACCTGTAGAAGACTGAAATTGAATCCACACCTTTCACCACTAACGAAGATAGACTCACACTGGATTAAAGATTTAAACTTAACACATGCAACTATAAAAATACTAGAAGAAAGTGCAGGAAAAACTCTTGAAAGAATTGGCCTGGGCGAATACTTTATGAGGAGGACCCTCCAGGCAATTGAAGCAGTATCTTAAATACCTTACTGGGACCTGATGAAACTAAAAAGCTTTTTCACGGTCAAGAACACAGTAAGTATAGCAAGAAGACAGCTATCAGAATGGGAGAAAATATTTGCAGGTTATACCTCTGAGAAAAGTTTAATAACCAGAATCCACACAGAACTCAAACGTATTAGCAAGAAAAGAACAAATGATCCCATCTCAGGATAGGCAAAGGATATGAGGAGAAACTTCTCTAAAGAAGACAGGCACATGGACTTCAGGCACATGAAAAAATGCTCACTATCCTTAATCATCAGAGAAATGCAAACCAAAACTACCTTGAGATATCATCTAACTCCACTAAGATTAGCCCACATAACAAAATCCCAATACCAGAGATGTTGGCATGGATGTGGAGAAAAGGGAAGACTTCTACATTGCTGGTGAGAATTCAAACTAATACATTCCTTTTGGAAAGACATTTGGAGCATACTCAGAGATATAAAAATAGACCTACCATTTGATCCTATTATTCCTTTTCTTGGTATATACCCAGAAAACCAAAAATCACATTATAACAAAGATATCTGTACCAGAATGCTTATTGCAGCCCAATTCATTATTGCTAAGTCATGGAACAAGCCCAAGTGTCCTTCAATCCACAAATGGATTAATAAATTGTGGTACACGTATACCATGGAATATTATGCAGCCTTAAATAAAGATGGATACTTTACCTCTTTCATGTTTACATGGATGAAGCTGGAACACATTCTTCTTAGCAAAGTATCACAAGAATGGAAGAAAAAGTATCCAATTTATTCATCCCTGCTACAAAAGAGATTCATAGCTTCCATATGAAGGCTATAACCCAATTATAGCACAAGAATATGGGAAAAGGGACAAGGGAGGGGAGGGGAGAGGGAAGATGGGTAGAGAGAGGTTAAATGGTGGGATGACACTTATGGTGCATCTCAGAAGGGTACAGATGAAACCTACTAAATGCAGAATACAAAAGTTTTCATACAATATAGGCGAAAATCCCATGAAGGTTATGTTGAACTGTTGGATGAAAATATTTCAGATTGTATATGAAGCCAGCACATTGTACCCCATGATTGCTCTCATGTACACAGCTATGATTTAATAAAAAATAAATAAATAAATAAATAAATAAATAAATAAATAAATAAATAAAACTAACTTTGAGTCATCTCACTTAATAGGGGCCAAGATCTTTTGAACACCATAATTTGCAACTCCTTGTCCCATCCTAAACACAGGAGTTTCATTTAATCTTCACTGCACACACACCCCTGTTTTTTAAGAAACCCTACTCATTTAGATATAGCTTCTTTATATCTGTTTCCACACTTAGAACCAATACATTCATGTGAAAAAGCCATAATACTCATTAATAATTTTTTCCTAATATGTCAGGTACTTCCCTTCCAGATCCACTCGCAAAAGGCTGAACTTGCCACCCTCACTTGTACAACTGACCTGGAAAAAAAGTCAGTATATATACCAATTTGAAATATGATTATCACATCTTACACCATCATGCTGCTATCTTGGCTGAAAGAGGCTTCATAACCACATGGGCTCCCCCATAGCCAATGGCTCTCAAAAACACTTAACTTCTCCAGGCAGCCCTACAGCCTTGCCATGTCATGCTCATTCACTATAAAGAATGACAATCTCCATCCAACTCTATCAATCGGGACATAAATCATGCTGATTCTGTAGAACATCAAATTGCCCTCACTCAATCCCCCCTGCGCTTGTCTCTCCCCTTTTACCATCTACCATGCCCTAATACTCTTCAGAGGAAATAGCCCAATATACTAGAAAAACCTCCCTGCACAATAAGGATGGTTATGAAATAAAACTGACTTTTCCTCCTGGCAGCCCAAACAACACAGATCCATACACAACTCCATAATCTATTTTATGTAGGAACAAAATCCCTTGAAATTTTTATGACCTCTAATTCTTTGCCCTAATCTCCACTCTTTTATAAAACAAATCTCCTCCTCTAGTACTATCTGTGTTGACACCTTCCCATAGACAGATCTTACCTCTTCCTTCTTCCAACTACATCAAGTTAGAGGCCACCTCCCAGGCCAAGACTGGCAAATAGACTATGGCCACATGTCCCAGTCAAAAACAAAAAATCCTTCTCATTTTCATAGATAAATTTTTAGGGAGGATTGAAGCCTTCCTTCTCAATTCAGAGAGGGCTCAAGACATGGTTTAGATCTTACTGACAGAAAGTATTACCTGCATTGGCATTCCCACTTCCCTTCAGTAAGACAAATAACCCAAGGGGTATATAATACCCTAGGCATTGCTTGAAATCTTAACATTCTGTACCACACTCAGTCCTCCAAGAAGTTAGAGAAAGCTAATCATCTTCTAAAATTACACCTAATGAAACTTACACCTGAACTTTACTTCTCATGGCTCCAACTTCTCTCCCTAGCTCTAATCCGCTCAAGAGCCCTACACAGAAAACCTTTCCTTCTAAACCCTTTTAAACTAATGTATGACTATTCTTTTTATCTTAAAAACTTTCCACTATCTTTCTCACCACTTGGTGACTATCTGCCAACTTTTAACACTTTATGAAATCTCCAGAAAGTGCTCACTTGACCTTGCCGCAACCTGATCCAGGGAAAGCAACATCCTCACTTAAAACTGGAGAAAAGGATACCTTAAAAACAAACCAAAGTACCACAAGGGGGCTTTCTCCATCATAGAAAAGGCAATACACGCCTTCTTACCTTCCTAAAAGCAGTTAAGCTAACCGAGTTCCCCCAAATCTGGGTCCACATCTGAAAAACATAACCTCACTTCACTCAAATGATCTTGTATAGCTCTGCCTTAACAGGTCCAACCTCCCTCAAACTCCAGATAATACCCGAGGAAGTATGAACCATAAAGACACACCTTCGTCACTCTCTCCAGAGGCCTTGTCCGGCCAGGTCACTTTCCTCCTCTGTTTCGGGCTGAAGCTGCTCCATAGAGTGTTCCTCAGATTCATCTTTGACAAATTCCTCCAAGAATCCTTCACCAATCACCCATGCAAGAACATCATAAACCTTATTTATGCAGACACCTCCTATCCTCTCTCTCCCTCTTCTCTTTCCTGATATTCTGCCCAGTTTTAGCAGGCCCCTTCTTTACCTATTCATCCAAACACTTCCTTACTTTAACTCACTCCATGCTGAAAAGGTCGAACCAAATCTTAGCATCTAGTACCTGGCTCTGTTTACACATTTCCCTCACTTCTTGTTCAGATATACCTGCCTCGCCTCAAGCTTGAACTTCTATACCTGCCTCTTTAAGGTATGCTGTTTGTAAAGGGAGACATTTTTCTTCTCAATCAATCACTCAGTATAATCCATTCTCAAGTGAATATCAAAAACAGACTAACAACTTTCTCAGGTATACCCAAGCCTTAAAACCCCCAATCTCTCCCCAAAGAGTTACTGATGGGCCTAGAGGCAAGGTAAACTCCCTTCTGTCCAAGGCATCTCTGCATTTAAAAAATCTGTCCCAAAGAGAGTCCAGTGGGAACTTTCAGCCCTACATTATGTAATGTCACTTTCACCATCAGCCCTTCCCTTTCAATTCTATGTGCAACTATCCTAGGCTTCATCCAGCCAGGCTACTATAGCTATCCCCTCATTCTCACTGGCACCTGCACCCAAAACTGGTATTCCTGTTTTGTATCAAATCAGGCCTTGTATCTGGTATTCACTTCTTCCATGGATTAAAAGCTCTGGGGAAACTCAAGCTTATTCCCCTTTTATCCCCATACCCACTGACAATCTCACTTGCCACATAGACCAAACCATTTAACCTCTTCCCTGAGACACGCTCTATCTCTTCTCCTATATACACTGGAGCAACTCTAACAGGAGCCTTTTCCATTTGTGATACTGAGGGGACCCTGAAAATTATGCTAGAATTCAAGAACCATACCTTTCCTTCAACTTTTCCACTTACCTTAATGACACTGGTGTTCTTTTCTGTGTAAAGACCATCTTCCTATGTATACCTCCCAACAAACTAGACTAGTAGGTGTACACTTGTCTTTCTGTCTCCTGATATATTTCTCCTCCCAGTCAATGAGCTAGTTCTCATCTCCCTTCACACCATACTTAGAGCTAAGCATGCCATCAAATTAATCCCTCTCCCAGTAAAGTTAGACATTATGTCAGGGTTTTCCATCAGGACCACTGATTTAGGCACTGAGCTAGCAAAAAGTCTCCAGGAAGTCTGTGAACAGTTACAACTAATACAAGACCAGGTGGACTCCTTGGTTACAGAAGTTCTCCCAAATCATAGAAGCTCCGGTCTACTCACAACAGGGGAAGTGAGCCTTTGTACTTTCTTACAGGAGGCATGCTGTTTCTACACCAAGTCTGATCTGGTCCAACTGGGCATCATCCAGCTCCAGGAACAAGCTCTTCACCTACAATCTCAAAATGAGGGATCCTGTTTTGATAGCCCATGGGAATACTGGAACTTACACCTCTTGGCACCCTCATTGAAATCTCTCTCTTATTAACAACTCTCCAATGTGTTTTCCAATTCCTGTCCTCATTTATTCAAGAAAGAGCAAAAGCAGTGTCAGATACAGTTGCCTCCCTATTGCTACTACCCTCAAAATCCTCTCCCAATCTATTGCCAAACCTGTACATTCTTATCAACACCTGAGTAATCCCACTGAGTACAACTGTGCCCCTTTTCAACCAGAAGCAGTTTCAGAAGACTTATCATTATCTCCATCATCTTTTTTAACAGGAGCTGGGAATGTTAGGGGTCCTAATGAAGCATATATAAACCATAGCTTGTCCTTCTAAGACAAAGCCCACAAAGGACATAGTTAATCCCACCCCTTGAAGTTTGTACCAAAGGATCCCAACTCTCCAAAGCCCTCCAGGAAGGTGTGGAATTTTCCCACCCCCTACAGCCCCATATAAAAGAAGTCTACTTTCTCCCAGGCATTGACAGTCTTTGTTCACTGCCCATGAATGTCATTATCTCTTTTGGCAAATCTGGGCTGGACATCTTTGCTCCAGTCTCCTCTCTGGGCACTGCCATTTTTACCTCCCAGCAGTAGAAAGTATTTTTCCTATGTAGCTTTAATTATTATGCCCTTTAATAACTATCTCTTGAGGAGGCTGAAATGGTTGCATAGTATCAGTTTCCTTGCAGCTTTTCTTAACAATAGAGAGGTGAAAAGTATCAAAGGAGAGCCATTGAGATCACCAGATTCTAGCAGAGCTGTGAGAACATCCTTGTGTCTGTGTGGGAACCCAGAAGTGGAGAAGGGGAACAGGGAATAGGAAGTCATTAGAGATATTGGGTGAGGAGGAAGCCAGAGGCATGGAGGTGGAGCCTCCAAGTGAGAATCTTGTATAGTCCTATCTATTGGGAGCCTGGCACCATTCCTTATAGAGGAGGTCCAGTTCCCCAACAGACACTGAGACTTGACAAGAACTAGCAAAAGAGAGGGCCTCCCTCTGCCAAACTATGGGGTGTATAAAGTTGGTTCTTAGTAAAGGAGACCATAAACCCACTCCATGCCACATCCCTCTAGTGCAAAGTGCTATCCTAGTAGAGTGTGGCAAGAATGCAGATGGGTCCAGGCAGGGATACAGCAAGGTAAGGGCTTTGTGAGATACCCTGTTTTGATGAAGCATGGAAGGACCATTCTTGTGAAATAGGGTGAAAATTAAACAAACCAGAGTGGGATCAGAGGGAAATGATGAAATAAAATACATGAAATAGAACATGAAAGACAAAGACACAAGAGACAGAGGTGGAATTGAGAGGCAAAGATGGGATCGAGGGGACTGGGCTCTTTTTCTCTATCAGCAGCACCTGAGTCCCCTAAAAGCTTTGTTTTTAAGGAGGCAGTACAAAGGTATCTTTCAATGAATTAAGACACATTTTCAACTTAAGATAACCAGGCAAAATTTCCCAGGCAAACATAATCTATTATTAGTATGTGACCTTAATATTAACTGGAAAATGTATGTGACTACTTTAAAGTGCAACTGTGAAGTTGAAAGCTAAAGTTTTAAGGAAAACATGTTTTTTTTGTTGTTGTTGTTTGTTTGTTTGTTTTCTGCTGGGTCAAAAGTTGAAGCTTCAAGAAAAATACTGTTATTTGTTGAGCAGGGCCAGTAGAAGAGGGTTATCTACTGGACACTTTCCCAAGCTGTGGGGACCCTGCCACCTCACAGCTCACTCTCTACAGACCATTCCACATAGGATGGGTATAGAAAAGGTGTGGAGAGCATAATGACCAGTGAAGGTCGTCACACAGGTTAGTCCAACACAGTACAGTTTCCTGAAGGCGCTGAGGACCTTTCTATTGGGACTGTTGTGTCACCAGCAAATGCTTCTGCCCTCCAGGCTTAGGAAGTCACAACCCAGTTAATTTCATGGCTTTGAAGGCTGGTCAGAATGCTCCCAACCCAATTGCCCCAGGGATTGCATTTGGGCTTCAGACCCATTTTAAATTACTGAGCCTCATCCCCTGCCCATGTGAAGTTCCTCTGCCCCCCCCAACTGTCAATAATTCCCCTATCTGCAATCAGAATACAGTGGGCAATATTTGAATAGCTGGCATTCTCCTTCTGTCCTGCGGAGATCCCTATCCCCAGAGACACATTCCTGCGGCAGTGCACCAGGTTGGCAACCCAACTTCCGCATACAAAGTAGAATGGGAAATCCCATCTCAAAAGTCAAGCTCACAGGCCATTTTACACACACACACAAAAATAACTTCAGATTGCTATTTCTGTTCCTAGAGAGCCACCTACTTACCATTGTTATTATATTACTTTTCTTTTTTTTTTTTTATTTAGTCATATCCACATAGATCATAAATACATTCATGCATATGTGGGGTAACATGTGTTCATTGTTTTTTTTTATAAACTAATGGCTTACATCAAACCAATCAACATATCTTTCACCTCATTTACTTGATTATTGTGTTAAGACATTTATGTTCTACACTTGACAGATTTGGCTTGTACCCTCACAATATGCTCCATATGTGGTCCTGCCTTTTACCCTCTGTCTATCAGACCTCCCCCCACCCCTCCCTTCTCACTCTATTTCTCTCCTTCATCCTGGGCTGTAGTTGTGTTCTATCTTTCATAAGAAAGTGTGAGTAAATATAAGTTGGTTTCATAGAAGTACTGAGTACATTGGATACTTTTTCCTCAATTCTTCAGATACTTTACTCAGGAGAATATGTTCCAGGTCCCTCCATGTAAACATAAAAGAGGTAAAGTCTTCATCTTTTTTTAATGTTGCATAGTATTCCATGGTATACATACTCCAAAATTTATTATTCCACTCATGTGTTGATGGGCACTGGGGACTCTTCCATGATTTGGCTATTACAAATTGACCTGCAATGAATAATCTGGTGCAAATTTATTTTTTGCAAAGTGATTTTTGGTCTTTTGGATATACTGCTAGTAGAGGAATTGCAGGTCCAACAGCAAGTCAATTTTTATTTTTTTAATTGTTATTTTTTTATTAAATCATAGCTGTGTACATTAGTGTAACCATGGGGTACAGTGTGCAGGCTTCGTATACAATCTGAAATATTTTCATCTAACTGTTCGACATGACCATCATGGGATTTTCTCATTTATTGTATGAAAACATTTGTGTTCTGCATTTAGTAGGTTCCACCTGTCCCTTCTAAGATGCAGCATAAGTGTGATATCACCATTTACCCTCTCTCCACCCACCCTCGTCCTCCCCTTCCCTCCCATACCCCTTTCCCTGACTTCTCGTGCTATAATTGGGTTATAGCCTTCATGAAAGCTAAAAATTAGTTTCAGAGTAGGGCTGAGTACTTTTTCTTCCATTTTTGAGATACTTTGCTAAGAAGAATGTGTTCCAGCTCCATCCATGTAAATATGAAAGAGGTACAGTCACCATCTTTCTTTAAGGCTGCATAATACTCCATGGTATACAAGTACCACAGTTTATTAATCCATTCATGGATCAATGGACACTTGGGCTTCTTCCATGACTTAGCAATTATGAATTGGGCTGCTGTAAACATTCTGGTACAGATATCATTGTTATAATGTGATTTCTGGTCTTCTGGGTATATACCAAGTAAAGGAATAATAGGATCAAATGGTAGGTCTATTTTTATATCTCTGAGTATTCTCCAAACATGTTTCCAAAAGGAACATATTAGTTTGCATTCCCACCACCAATGTAGAAGTGTTCCCTTTTCTCCACATCCATGCCAACATCTCTGGTTTTGGGATTTTGTTTGTTATGTGGGCTAATCTTACTGGAGTTAGATGATATCTCAAGGTAGTTTTGATTTGCATTTCTCTGATGACTAAGGATAGTGAGCATTTTTTCATGTGTCTAAAGGCTGTGCACCTATCTTCTTTAGAGAAGTTTCTCTTCATATCCTTTGCCCATCCTGAGATGGGATCACTTGTTTTTTTCTTGCTAATACGTTTGAGTTCTGTGTGGATTCTGGTTATTAAACCTTTGTTGGAGGCATAACCTGCAAATATTTTCTCCCATTCTGAGGGCTATCTGCTTGCTATACTTACTGTGTTCTTAGCTGTGCAAAAGCTTTTTAGTTTCATCAGGTCCCAGTAAGGTATTTAAGATACTACTTCAATTAACTGGGGGCAGGGGGACTCCTCATAAAGTATTTGCCCAGGTCAATTCTTTCAAAAGTTTTTCCTGCACTTTCTTCTAGTATTTTTATAGTTTCATGTTTTAAGTTTAAATCTTTAATCCAGTATGAATCTATCTTCGTTAGTGGTGAAAGGTGTGGGTTCAATTTCAGTCTTCTACAGGTAGCCAGCCAGGTCTCCCAGCACCATTTGTTAAAAAGGGAGTCTTTTCCCCACTGAAAGTTTTTAATTGGCTTATCAAAGATCAAATAGCAGTAAGTAGTTGGGTTCATCTCTTGGTTCTCTATTCTGTTCCAAACATCTACCTCTCTGTTTTTGTACCACTACCATGCTGTTTTGATCACTATCAATTTATAGTACAGTCTCAGGTCTGGTAGTGTGATTCCTCCTGATTTGTTTTTATTTCTAAGTAATGTCTTGGCTATTCAAGGTTTTTTCTGATTCCATATAAAACTATGTATTTTTTTTTTAAATCTTTAAAATATGACAATGGAGCTTTTATAGGAATTGCATTAAAATTGTATATTGCCTTGGGTAGTATGGACATTTTAACAATGTTGATTCTTCCCAATCATGAGCATGGTATATTTTTCCACTTGTTGACATGTTCAGAGATTTCTTTTCTAAGAGTTTTATAGTTCTCTTTATAGAGATCTTTCACATTCTTTGTTTGGTGGACTCCCAAATATTTCATCATTTGTGGCACTACTGTGAAAGGAATAGAGTCTTTGACTGTTTTTTTGGGCTTGGTTGCTGTTGGTGTATATAAAGGCTAATGATTTATGAGTGTTGATTGTGTAGCCAGATAAACTGCTGTATTCTTTGATCACTTCTAAAAATTTTATAGTCGAATCCCTGGTGTTTTCCAGATATACAATCATATCATCTGCAAATAGTGAAAGTTTCATCTCTTCTGACCCTATGTGGATATCCTTGATTGCCTTTTCTTTCCTAATTGCAAGGGCTAAAACTTCCATTACAATATTAAAGAACATGGAGACAATGGGCAACATTGCCTGGTTCCTGATCTAAGTGAAAATGCTTTCAATTTAACTCCATTCAATGCAATATTGGCTGTGGGTTTGCTATAGATGGCCTCTATCAGTTTAAGAAATGTCCTTTCAGTACCAATTTTCTTTAGTGTTCTGATACTGAAGGGATGTTAGATATTATCAAAATCTTTTTCTGCGTCAATTGAAAGAATCATATGCACTTTATTTTTTAATTTGTTTATGTGCTAAATTACATTTATAGATTTACGCATGTTGAATCAGTCTTGAGATCCTGGGATAAAGCCCACTTGGTCATGGTGTGTAATTTGTTTGATATGTTGCTGGATTCTGTTTGTTAGGATTTTATTGAATATTTTTGCATCAATATTCATTAGTGATACTGGTGTATAATTTTCTTTTCTGATTGGGTCTTTTCCTGGTTTAGGGATCAAGGTGATGTTTGCTTCATAGAATGTGTTGGGTAGTATTCCTTCTTTTTCTATATTTTGGAAAAGGTTGAGTAATATAAGTACTAGTTCTTTAAAGGTTTGGTAGAATTCTGACGTAAAGCCATCTGGTCCAGGGCTTTTCTTTTAGGGAGATTTTGTATAGTTGATACTATTTCAGAACTTGATATCGGCCTGTTCAACATTTCCACTGCATTCTGGCTAAGTCTTGGTAGGTGGCATGCTTCCAAGTATTGGTCAATTTCCTTCAGATTTTCGTATTTCTGAGAGTAAACTTTCTTGTAATATTCTTTAAGAATTTTTTGAATTTCTAAGGAGTCTGTTGTTATTTTGGCTTTATCATTTCTGAATGATGAGATTAGAGATTTTTGTCTTTTTTTCTTGTATAGGAGAGGCAAAGGTTTATCTATTTTATTGACCTTTTCAAAAAACCAACTTTTTGAGTTATTGATCTGTTGTCTAATTCTTTTATTTTCAATTTCATTTAATTCTGCTCTAATTTTGGTTATTTATTTTCTTCTTCTGGGTTTGGGATTGGAATGTTCTTCCTTTTCCAGTTGTTTAAGATGTCCCATTAAGTTGTTAACTTCCTCTCTTTCTGTTCTCTTGAGGAATGCTTGTAGTGCTATACATTTCCCTCTAAGGACTGCTTTTGCAGTATCCCAGAGGTTCTGATCATTCATGGCTTCATTGTCATTTTGTTCCAAAAATTTGGAAATTTCCTTTTTAATCTCGTCAATGACCCTCTGTCCTTCAGCATGAGGTTGTTTTGCTTCCATGTTTTTATTTGAGTATGCAGATTCTTATTGTTATTGGGTTCAACTTTTAGTCCATAATTGTCTGAGAAGATGCAAGGAATAATTTATATTTTTTTAAATTTGCTGAGGTTAGACTTGTGACCTAAGATGTGATCAATTTTGGAGTATGATCTGTGGGGTTATGAGAAGAATATGTATTCAGTTTTGTTGGGATGAAATGTTCTGTAGATGTCTGTTAAATCCAAATGTTTGATGTTTTAAGTTTACATTGAAAATTTCTTTGCTTAGTTTCTTTTTGGAAGATCTGTCCAACACTGTTAAAGGAATGTTAAAATCTTTGACTTCAATGGAGCTGGAGGAGATCAAGTTGCTCATGTCTGTTAGAGTTTGTCTTATAAATTGAGGCACATTCTGGTTGGGTGAATAAATATAAATAATTGAAACCTCATCATTTTGAGTATTACCTTTAACAAAAATAAAATGTCCATCTTTATCTTTTCTTACTTTGATTGGTTTAAAGCCTATTGTATCTTGGAATAAGTTTGCAACATCTGCTTTTTTTCTGTTTTCCATTTGCCTGTAATATAGATGACCATCACTTCACCTTGAGTCTATATTTATATTTTAAGGTAAGATGAGATTATTGTTAGTAGCAGATATCTGGTCTAAGTTTTTCTATCCAGTCAGACACCCTGTGCCTCTTTAGAGGACAATTTAAACCATTCACATTAGTTGAATATGATGATATTCTTTCAAAATTCCAGCAGGGATTTTTGATCTTTTCACCATTGTGGAGATTGGAATTTGATTGAAAGTTTCTGAGTGAGTTTACTTTTGTGGTGGAGGTTTGTGCTGGTCATTATTGAGGATAGTTCTGAAAATATCCTGGAGAGCTGGTTTAGTTATGACACATTTCTTCAACATATAGATGTCATTAAAGTATTTAATTTCTCCATCATAAATGAAACTAAGTTTGGCTGGATATAGGATCCTGGGTTGGAAGTTATTTTGTTTTATTAGTTTAAAAGTCAATGACCACTCCCTTCTAGCTTTGAGCAGAGAGATCTGCAGTTATTCTAGTATTCTTCCCCTTGTAAGTAATTGTTTTCTTGCATATGGCTGCTTTCAGAATCTTCTTCTTTGTATAAACTTTAGTGAAGTTGACTATGATGTACCTGGGGAATGTCTTATTCAGTTTGAGTCATGCTGGGGTTCTGAAACTGTCTGCTAACTGAATTTCACAGTCTATAGGCATGTCAGGAAAATTCTCTTTCATAATCTCAAGAAGAAGGGACACTGTGTGTTGTGAAGTGACCAGTTCATCACTTTCAGGTATCCCTATAAGACAAATATTGGTTTTCTTTGAGTTATCCCAGAGCTCTCTGAGAGAATGATCAGTTTTTGCCTTCCATTTCTCTTCCTTTTTGAGCATTTGGGAGCATTCTAAAGCTTTGTCTTCATTGTCAGAAATCCTTTCTTCTCCTTGCTCCATTCTGTTACTGATGGCTTCTACTGTATTTCTCAGATCTTTGAGGTCTGCAACTTCTTGTCTCAATGTGTCAAATCTTTGGTCATTTTGTCTTTGAAATGGTTGAATTCTTTAGATATCTTCTGAATTAATCCTACAATTTCTACCCCCATCTTTACTTCCGTTTTGTTGATCTTGTTTGCAATCCAAATTCTAAATTCAATTTCAGACAACTCAGCTATCTGTTTGTAGATGGGATCCTCTGGATTGGTTGGTTTGTCATTCCTTGGGGGAGTCGAACTTTTCTATTTATTCATGTTGCCCGAGTTTTTCTGCTGATTTCACCCCCTGATTATTTTTCAGCTTTCACTTAGATGAGCAGGTAAGGTGAAATTGGACTAGAAACTTCTATGGTTGTGGTTGACAAGCCCTTGACCTAGGAACTGGGACTGGTGACTATAGCTTTTCCTCCACAATTTTGCAAAGTACCTGTACAGTTCTATATTCTGTGACTCTAGAGACCTGCTTGGTGTAGTAGGGGTAGGTGGTTCCACCCCCCTCACTTTGTATTCTTGTATTCAGCTCATCTCTATCTAATCCTAGTGAATCAATATCCCTGGCTTGTAGTCTCAACTTCAGTGAAATACAAGCAACTAGGACATTACTTCCCCCACCGGTAATATCTGGAATAGGACAATCAAACCTTTCCACTACAGAAAAACCTGGGTCTCACCTTGGAGGGTCCTTGGATAATTTGTCTGGTTCAAGAGTTCCAGACCAATTGTCCCCGACAGCCTCCAACTCTCTTGCTGGAGAGTTCAAGAGGACCCTGGCAACTAGATGTTATGGGTCTATTGGCAGCTCAAGTGTGATTTGAGCACCTTTGGTGCTCCAAGGAGTCAGAAATGCCCCTCCAGTAGGAGGTTTAGAGCCAGGGGGTTGATGCCTCTTACCTCAACTTGGTCACCCTTCAGCACTGGACTCTGGTCACCCCCATCTCTGCTGGTCTCTCTGGCAGTCTCTGCTAACCCAGTCTCTGTGGCCCTGCTCTGCCCAATAAGCAAATTTGCCAGGGCTATGTGCCTGCCAGAGTCAAAGTGAGGTTGTTGCCTCCTTCTCGTGGTTACCACAGTCTACCACCATCCAGCAGGGGAGGCTAAGGTCTGCCTGCCTCAGGTGCTCATTGGCAGCTGAAGAAATTTCCACCTGAGCTCAGTCCAAACCTGAGGATATCCAGGCAGCAAAAGTATTTCTCCCTCGGTCACTGCTCCTTTGTTGCCGCTGTTCTGCGGTAATGGAATCCCTATAGGGCAAGTTCTGGTTCCCTCTGGAAGGCCACAGAGTTGGGGAGATGACTCTCCAGTTAGACTCCAGCAGGATCACTCTACTAATGCTGAAATTGGGTGGGAGGTGCCTCCTCTTAGTTTTGTGCACCTCAGCAGCTTCTGAGCCTCCACCTGCAGTGCAGAAACCCAATCCTCTGTCTGCTGCTGAGATACTCTTTTTCTTTGGGCAAGGTCAGTCGCCTTTCCCTCTATGACTTCCTGTACAGTTACTGGATTCACAGGTGCAGCACAGATGTATAGCCACCATCTAAGCAATGCCCAGTCCTAGCTAAGAAATGCAGACAATCTGGATTCTGGAGGAGTTGGACTTTTAGACAGCCAGCACGGGTGGGTTGTAGACTGAAGGATCAAGGTAGCAGGAAAACATTCATTCAAATTTCCAACCATACAAGGGAGTTCCTAGACTCTCAGTAGGGTCTCTCTTGAGAAGGAGTCCTAACTTCCAGCAATTCCCTCTAGTGAGGTGAGGAAGGAGAGACTCACTTTATTGCTCACCAGTAGAGATCACTCAGTAAGCAAGAAGCTCTCTTAGGAAAGTGGACAGCCACACAACCTCTCTGGGATGAGATCTGTACTGAAAATTGTTTCTTTGGGGTCTCAGCTTATCTCATCAGGGAAGACGCGCAATTATCTATCTCATCACTCAGCTCAGCTCCCCTCCTTCACCTTAGTTGGGTTCTTTTGAGCTGTTAATTCTCCCTCCTGACTGGAGCCTTAGTTGGGAGCTGGCTCCAATGAGCGTCATACCCTGTTCCTCCTTGTTCTTTTTGGATGTGAAAATTGGTGTTAGGGAAAATAGGCAACCCAAGGCTTTAGCAGAACACCAATCACATTGAGAACAAATGAACTAATAAACAGAAAAAGGCTACCAGACACACAGGCCCTCAGCTGCATGCACAGTAAGAAACACATAGACATGCAGACAAAACAAAACAAAACAAAATCTACAATAAAAATAATGATAATTGTAAAATAATTGAAAAAAAAGCCTCTAAAAAATCTGATGTATTCACTCTCAGAAACCATAAGAAGTGAAAAAGAGGAAGAGAGAAAGAAAAAAAAAGTAGCATTCATAAAAGAGTTAAAAAAGAAGAAAGAAACATCAAATTAAAAATAGAAAACATAAAATAAAAAATAAAAAATTAACAATTGCTCCTCCAAGAAAAGGATGAAAAAAAAGGCACCAACCTCAAAAATATTATTCTTGTATCTATATAGAAATACACATCTATACGTATGAGGTAGATGTCAACTTTAGTAAGAATAAATTTATAATGCACTATTCTTTCTGGACACTACATGGCGCTATGAGTGGTTCCCAAGCTTATACCTAATTCACAGTTTACATTGTTACCACTGTAACCACTCTACCTGACTGGTTGCCATTTTTGGAGTTTCTATAAAAGTTTGTTTCTTAATTGTTGCCCCACTTTGGGTGCTCTGTTCCAGATGGCACACCTATCCGACCTCCAAACTCATGCAGGAGTCCATGTTTCACAAATCTTTCCACTCTGCTCCCTCATTCTCTTGGGAACTGGCAACTGCAATCGACTGTGGGGGAGTTGGTGCTGCTCCAGCTGTGCTGCTTCTGCAGCTTCAGTGTGGGGGAACTTTTCCCCAATTTCCACGGCTCAGAGTCTCTCTATTGAGCCCCAGTTCCATACATAGCCTGAACAGCCAGACCTCACCAGTATTGCTCACAAGGGATGGTATGGACTGCTCAATTACTCTTGATGTTCTGGGGAAAGGTGTCTGCCATTTCCAACAATTCAAAATGTCTGTTTCCCAGACGGGATCCCCTCCCCTCAATTTTTCCTTGGACTGCCTGGTTCTCTATGGCTCCGAGGGTCACCCCTTTCTGGACATCAAACTCCACTTAGGAATCCACAATTCACAGAAATTTTCGTCAGTTAGATTTTGTGAATTGCAAACTTCTGTCCTCCATGAGGGAAGGGCCGGCTGCCAGCCAGTACGGCTGGGCAGGAGAAAAACCCTATTATAAAGTCCATGGTTTTGAATTACACCTCAAATACAGCAATCCACCAATTTGCTGTGCATCTCCAGCTGTCTATCCACTCCAATAATCCATGTGGGGAAAGATCCAGAGCCCCTTCCCTCTCACCTAATTACTCGGGAGAGATGGGCTACACGTCCGTGCCAACCATCATCATGCTCTGACTCTGCAAGTCAATTTTTAGATCCCAGCGTGTTCACCAAACTTCTTTCCAAAAGGGATGTATCAGTTTCCATTCCCACCAGCAGTAGATAACTGATCCATTTTCTCCACGTTCACACTTACATCTGTAGTTTGGGGATTTTGTCATGTGGACTACTCTTCGTGGAGTTAGATAGTATCTCAAACTGGTTTTGATTTGTATTTCTATAATGATTAAAGATGACTAGAATTTTTTCACATGTCTGTAGACCATGTGCCCGTCTTCTTTGGAGAAACTTGTGTTCAGGTCTCTTGCCCATAGTGGAATGGGATCACTTGTTCTTTTCTTATTAATAAGTTTGAGTTCTATGTGGTGTGGATTCTGGATATCAGACCTTTGCCAGAAAGCTTACCTGCAAATATCTCTGCCATTTTGAGGGCAGTCTACTTGCTTTACTTACTGTGTTCTTGGCAGTGCAGAAGCTTTTTAGTTTGATCAGATCCCAGTAATGTATTTTTGGTACTGCTTCAATTGCCCTGGCAGTCTTCCTCATAAAGTTTTCTACCAGGCCAATTTGTTCAAGTGTTTCCCCTGCAATATTTCCAAGAATCTTTATGGTTACACGTCTTAGGTTTACGTCTTTTATCCAGTGAGAATCAATTTTTGTTAGAGGTGAAAGATGTGGGTCCAGTTTCAGTCTTCTGTAAGTCATCAGCTAATTCACCCAGCACCATTTGTTAAATAGGGAGTCTTTCCCCCAATTTAAGTTTTTGATAGGCTTATTGAAGATCCAATGATAATAAGTGTCTGGATTCATCTCTTTGTTCTTAATTCTGTTCCATACATCTACCTCTCTATTTTTGTACCAATACCATGCTGTTTTGATTTATAGTATAGATTTATAGTATAGTCTGAAATCTGGTAGTGTGATTTCAACTGACTTGTTTTATTTCTGACTAATGTCTTGGCTATTCAAGGTTTATTCTCTTTCCATATAAAATGAATTACTAGGTTTTTCAGATTTTTAATGTATGACAGAGGTGCTTTAATGGGGACTGCACTAAATCTATAGATTGCTTTGTTTAGTATGGGCATTTAAACAATGTTGATTCTTCCCAGCCATGAGCATGGTATGTTTTTCCATTTGTTGACATCTTCAGCTATGTCTTTTCTCAGAGTTTCATAGTTCTCATTTTAGAGATCTTTCAGGTCCTTTGTTAGGTACACTCCCAGATATTTCATTTTCCTTGGCACTACTGTAAAGGTAACAGAGTCCATGACTGTTTCTTCAGCTTGATTATTGTTGGTATATATGAATGCTACTGAGTTGTGAGTATTTATTTTGTAGACTGAGACACTGCTGTGTTTCTTGATCACTTCAAAGAGTTTTGTGGTTTAGTCCCTTGGGTTTTCCAGGTGTACAATCATATCATCTGCAAAAAGTGAAAGTTTGATCTCCTCTGACCCTATAGATACCCTTGATTGCTTTCTCTTGCCTAAGTACAATGTCTAAGACTTCTTTTACAATGTTCAACAGCAGTGGAGATAGTGGGCAACCTTGCTTGGTTCCTGATCTGAGTGGAAATGTTTTCAATTTTACTCCATTCAATATAACATTGGCCTCTATCAGTTTAAGAAATGTCCCTTCTATACCTATTTCCTTAAGTTTTATGATCATAAAAGGATGCTGTACATTATCAAATGCTTTTTCTGGGATGGCGCCTGTTGCTCAAAGGAGTGGGGCACTGGCCCCATATGCCAGAGGTGGTAGGTTCAAATCCAGCCCCGGCTAAAAACTGCAAAAAAAAAAAAAAAGCTTTTTTATGCATCAATTGAGAAAATCATATGGTCTTTGTTTTTTAATTTGTTTCATATTTATAGATTTACATCTATTGAACCAGACTTGAGAGTCTTGGATAAAATCCCCTTGGTTGTGGTGTATAATTTGTTTGATATATTGCTGGATTCTGTTTGCTAGGAGCTTATTGAATATTTTTGCATCAATATTCATTAGATATATTGGTGTGTAATTTTTCTTTCTTGTCGGTTTTTTCCTGGTTTGGGGATCAAGGTGATGTTTGCTTCAAAGAATGTGTTGGGAAGTATTCCTTCTGTTTCTATATTTTGAAAACGGTTAAGCAATATGGGTACTAGCTCCTCTTTAAAGGTTTGGTAAAATTCTGATGTGAAACCATCTGGTCCTGGGCTTTTCTTTTTGGGAAGATTTTGTATAGTTGATGCTCTTTCAGAACTTTACATAGGCCTGTTCAAAATTTCCACTTCTTCCTGGCTAAGTCTAGGAAGATGGCATGATTCCAAGTATTGTTCAATTTCCTTCAGATTTTCATATTTCTGGGAATAGAGTTTTTTTATAATATTCATGAAGCATTTTTAGAATTTCTGTGATGTCTGTCATTATCTCATCTCTGTCATTTCTGAGTGATGAAATTAGAGATTTTACTGTTTTATTTCTGGTTAGGTTAGCCAAAGGTTTATCTATTTCATTGACCTTTTCAAGCAAGAAAACAACTTTTTGATTCATTGATCTGTTGTATAATTCTTTTATTTTCAATTTTATTTAATTCTGCTTTCATTTTGGTTATTTCTTTTCTTCTGCTGGGTTTGGGATTGGGAATTTCTTCCTTTTCTGGTTGCTTGAGTGCTGCCCCATTAAGATGTTGATTTCCCCTTTTTCCATTCTCTTGAAGAAGGCTTACAAAGTTATAAATTTCCCTCTTAGGACTCTCTTTACAGTACCCAGAGATTCTGGTAGTTTATGTCTTCATTATCATTTTGCTCCAAAAATTTGGTAATTTCTTTCTTAATCCCATCTATGTCCCAGCTATTGTTTAGCATAAGATTATTTAGTTTCCAATTCTTTGTGTAAGTTTGCAGATTCCTGTTGTTACTGAGTTCTACTTTTATTCCATGATAGTCTGATAAGATACAAGAAATAATTTCTATTTATTGTAATTTTCTGAGGTTAGCCTTATGATCTAAGAAGTGATCAATTTTGGAGGATGTTCCATGTGCTGATAAGAAAAATGTGCATTCAATTTTGTTAAGTAGAAATGTTCTGTAGATGTTTGTTAAATCTAATTGTTGAATGGTTAATTTTAAGTCTAAAATTTCTTTCCTTAGTTTCTTATTGGTTGATCTATCCAGCACAGCAAAGGGGTGTTAAAATCTCAGGCAATTATAGTGCTGGATGTAATCAAGTTGCTCATTTCAGTTAGAATACCTCTTATTAATTGAGCATTCTGTTTGGGTGCATAAATATTAATAATTGAAATGTCATCATGTTGAGTGTTTGCTTTAACAAATGTGAAGTGATCATCCTTATCTTTTCCTACTTTTGTTAGTTTAAAGCCTATTGTATCTGCAAATAAAATTGCGACATCTGTTTTTTTTCTGATTTCCATTTGCCTGAATTATACATGACCATCTTTTCTCTCTGAGTCTATATTTATCTTTTAAGGTAAGATGAGATTCTTATATGCCGCAGATTTCTGGTCTGAGCTTTTGTATCCATTCAGCCAACCTGTGCCTCTTTATAGGGCAATTTAAGTCATTCACATTAATTGAGAGTAGTGATAAGCCTGGTATTATACTGGGTGTCAAATTTTGTGAAATTCCAGTGAACATTTTTAATTCTTTTGCCCACTGTGGAAGTTGAGTTTGATCAAAATTTTCTGAGTGAATTTATTTGGTTAGCAAAGCATTGTAGTGATCATTGTGGAGGATGGGACTAAGAATATCCTTGAGAGCCTGGTTAGTTATGGCAAATTTCTTCAGCATGTCAATATCTTTAAAGTATTTAATTTCTCCATCATAAATGAGACTCAGTTTAGCTGGATACAGATCCTGGGTTGAAAATTCTTTTCTTTTAGGAGGTTGAAGGTAGATGACCATCCTCTTCTAGCTTGAAAGGTTTTAGCCTAGAAATTTGCAGTCATTCTAATACTCTTCCCCTTCTAGGTTATGACTTTCTTCCATCTGGCTGCTTACAGAATTTTCTCCTTCATATTAACTTTGGTGAAGTTAATTATAATGTGAGATGTCTTATTCAGATTGAGTTGTGCTGGCTTTCTGAAATTTTCTGCTATCTGAATTTCAGAATCTCTTGGCATGTCTGGGAAGTTCTTCTTCATTATCTCTTGAAGTAGAGCCTCTGTGCCTTTCAAAGAACTCTCGTTGCCTTTAGGAATTTCTATAAGGTGAATATTAGTCTTTTCCAAATTATCCCAGAGCTCTCTGAGAGGATCCATTTTGCTCTCCATTTATCTTCCCCTTTGAGCATTTTGGAGTGTTTAAAAGCTTTGTCTTTGATGTCAGAAATCCTTTCTTCTGCCTGATTCATTCTATTACTTAGGGATTCTACTGTATTTCTCATATCTTGGAAGGCCACAACTTCTTTTCTCAAATGTGTCAACATCTTTGGTGATTTTGTCTTTGAATTAATTGAATTCTAGAGACAACTTTTGAATTATTCCTAGAATTTCTAATTCCAAATTTAATTTCATTCTGTTAATCTTATTTGCCATCCAAATTCTAAATTCAATTTCTGACATCTCAGCCATTTGTTTATGAGTGGGATCCTCTGGTGTGGCTGGTTTGTCATTCCTTGGAGGAGTTGATCTTTTCTGATTATTCATGTTGCCAGATTTTTTTCTGCTCATTCCACAACAAGATTGTTTTTCAGCATTTGGCTACATGAGCAGGTAAGGTGAAATTGGATTGGAGGCATCTGGGTTGGTGGTTGACAAGCCCTTCAACAATTAGCTGGGACTGGTGACTGTAGCTTTTCCTCTACAACTTTGTAAAGGACCTGTATAGTACTATAGCCTGAGACTCGAGAGACCTGCTTGGTTTAGTGGGGCTAGGTGTTTCTGTCTTGTTTTAAGCTGATCTTTGTCCAATCCTAGTAAATCATTGACTCTGGGTTGAAATCTCAGCTTTGGAGAAATACAACTAAGACATCCCGCCCCCCATAGGCAGCAACTGGAAGAGGAAAATCAAATGTTTCTACTACAACAAAACCAAGCTGCTACCTTGGGAGGGTAGTCGGTTGACTTGTCCAGTTCAAGAGTTCCAAACCAATTGTCCCAATCAGCACCCACTCTCTAGCCAGAGAGTTCAAAATGTCTCTAGCAACTAGATAACAGGAGTCTAATGGTAGCACAAGTATGGCTAACTCTGGTGCTCTGAGGATTCAGGAAAGTGCATCCAGTAGAAGGTTTGGAGCAAGGGGACTGAAGCTTCTTTCCCCACCCTACTCACCCTTCACCACCAGACTCTGGTAACCCCAGACTCTGGCACCTCACCTCCAATCTCTATTAATTCAGTCTCTGTGGCCCAGTTCTGTCCAATAGGCAAATGTGCCAGGGCTTTGTGATTGCCAGAGTCAAAGTAAAGTCAATGCCTCCTCCTCTTGGCTACCACCCTCTGCCATCA
This sequence comes from Arctocebus calabarensis, assembly GCA_963573935.1. NCBI lineage: Eukaryota > Metazoa > Chordata > Mammalia > Primates > Lorisidae > Arctocebus > Arctocebus calabarensis. The sequence goes on along the minus strand of CAUYON010033188.1, from coordinate 13,479 downwards.
GCCAACAGGGGGATCTGAACCCTGCTTGTCTCAGATACTCAATGGCAACTGGAAGATATTCTACCTGAACTCAATCTAAACCTAAGGATATCCAGACAGCAAATGTATTTCCCCCTCAACCACGACACATTTGCTGCCCCTGTTCTGTACCTCTGGCATCCCTACAGGGTGAGGTATGGTTCCCTCTGGCAGACCACAGAGTTGGAGAGGTGACTCTCCAAACTTAGACCCCAGCAGGATTGCTCTATTAATACTGATGTTGGGTAGGAGGTGTCTCCACTTGGGTTCATGCATCTCAAAAGTTCCCAAGTCTCCACATGTCTCACAGAGACACAAGCCTCTGCCTGATGCTGAGATATACTTTCTCAGAGCCAGGCCAGACAACTTCCCCTCTGTGTCTTTCTGTACTGTTACCAGATTCACAGATACAGCATAGTTGCACTGCCTCCTTCTATGCAATGCCCAGTCCTAGCCAAGAAGTGGAGACATTCTGGCCTCTGCAGGGGTTGTACTTCTAGACTGCCAGGCAATGGGAGAAGGATGGACTGGAAGTTTAACAGGTCAAGGAAAATATTTGTTCAAACATCCTGCTAGACAAGGGAATTCCTAGGCTCACAGCAAGGAGTCTCTGGAGAAGGAGTCCTAGCTTCCAGCAAGTTGCTCTGGTGGGGTGAGAGAAGAGAACCTCATTTCACCATTCATTAGTAGAGATCCCACAGCAAGGAAGCAACTCTCTTGCAGGAAGGGACAGACACATGTCCTCTTTGGCATGAGTTCTATACCTGTCATTTGTTTCCTTGGAGTTGTAGCTTGCCTCAGCAGGGAAGACGTGCAATTATGTCTCTTCTCTCAGCTTGGCCCACACACTTCAGATGTTTTAGGTTCTTTCTGGCCATTATCCCTCTCTCTGGACTAGAGCTTATGTTGAGAGCTGGCTCCAATCAGCTGTCATCCCTTATTCCTCCGTGTTCTTATTGAATGTAAATATTGGAGTTAGGAAAAATATCCAAACTGAGGATTTAGCAAAACACAAAACATGTTGAAACAAAATGAGCAAATAAACAAGCAAAAAAAGCTACTAGACACACAGGCACACAGATGCACAGAAAATCAGAAACATATAAACAAACAGACAAAATAATAATAATAATAAAAAGAAAAAAATCGAATAGTTTGATGTAAACCCTCTCAGCAACCATAAGAAGGGAAGAAGAGGAAGAGAAAAGAAAAACAGTATTAATAATAATAATCCAAATAATTAATAACTCCTACAAGAAAAGGATAGAACACAAAAGATCAAAAAGAACCAGCAAGGAAAAAAAAAGTGAAAGAAAAATAAAGGTACCACCAACAAAAATATTATTTTTTTTATATATTTATTCATTTTTAAATAAATCATATCTGTGTACATTAATGCAATCCTGGGGTATAATGTGCTGGTTTTATATACAATTTGAAATATTTGCATCAAACTGGTTAACATAGCCTTCACGTAATTTTCTTAGGTATTGTGTTAAGACATTTATATTCAACATTTCATAAATTTCACATGTACCCTTGTAAGATGCACCGTGGGTGTGGTTCCACCAATTACCCACCTTCCACCCATCCTCTCCCCTCCTCACCTTATCCCATTTTCCCATATTCTTGGGATATAATTGTCAAAGATCAAAGATCGCTTGTCAAAGATCAAATAACAGTAAGTAGCTGGGTTCATCTTTTGGTTATCTTTTCTGTTCCATACATCTACCTTGATTTCATAGTAGGGCTGTAGTACACTATATACTTTTTCTTGCATTCTTGAGATGCTTTTCCAAGAAGAATATGTTCCAGCTCCATCCATGTAAACATGAAAGAGGTAAAATCTCCATGTTTTTTTTTTATAGTTGGGGATTCATCAAGGGTACAAGAAACCAGGATACAATGATTGTGTTGTTAGGTAAAATCCCTCTTGCAATAGTGTTTTGCCCCCAAAAGGTGTGGCACACACCAAGACCCCACAATCCTCACTCCTTCCCTCTCTCTGCTGTTCCTTTCCCCAACCGTCCCTCATTCTTTCTGTCTCTGCTTTCCCCTTCTGCCATCCCCACCATGTCATTGTCATTAATTGTGTTCATATCAAAATTAAGTACATGGGATTCATGCTTCTCCATTCTTGTGATGCTTTACTAAGAATAATGTGTTCTACTTCCATCCAGGTTAATACAAAGGCTGTAAAATCTACATTTTTTTAATGAATGAATAGTAGGGAAGAAAATCCTTTTATCATAAGGACACTTTCACTAGACTGTTTATTGCAGGTCAATTTACAATTGCCAAAATGTGGAAACAGCCTAAATGCCCAACGCAATGGATTAACAAGCTGTGGTATATGTACACTATGGAATACTGTCCAAGCATTAAAATCTCCATCTTTTTAAAGGCTTCATAATATTACATGGTGTACACATACCACACATTTTTAATCCATTGTGGATTGAAAGGCACTTGAGCTTCTTCCATGAAATAGCAATTATGAATTGGGCTGCAATAAACATTCTGGCACAAATTATCTTTGTTATAAAGTGATTTTTGGTCTCCTCGATTTATACCTAGTAGAGGAATTGTAGGATCGAATTGCAGATCTATTTTTAGATCTAACTGTTCTCCAAACATCTTTCCAAAAGGAATGTATTAGTTTGCATTCCAACCAGCAATGTAGAAGTGTTCCCTTTTCTCCACATCCACGCCAACATCTCTGATTTGGGGGTTTTGAGATGTGGGCTAATGTTACTGGAGTTAGATGATACCTCAAAGTAGTTTTGATTTGCATTTCTCTCATGATTAAAGATTTAATCATATGTCCTTAGGCCTTGCATATCTCTTCTTCAGAGAAGTTTCTTTTCAAGTTCCTTGCCCAACATGAGATGGAATCACTTGTTCATTTCTTGCTAATACATTTGAGGTCCCTAAGGATCCTGGTTATTAAACCTTTGTCAGACACGTAACCTAGAAATAACTTCTCCAATTCTGAGGGCTGTCTGCTTGTTTTATTTATTATTTTCTTGGCTGTGCAGTAGCTTTTTAGTTTTATCAGGTCTCAGTAATGGATTTTTGGTGTTGCTTCAATTGCCTAGAGGTCATCCTCATAAAATATTCACCCAGGCTGATTTCTTTAAGAGTTTTCCCTGCACTTTCTTCTAGTATTTTTATAGTTTCATGTCTTAAGTTTAAATCTTGAATCCACTGAGAGTCTATCTTAGTTAATGATGAAAGGTGTGGGTCCAGTTTCAGTCTTCTACAGATCGCCAGCCAGTTCATGCAGCACCATTTGTTAAATAAGGAATCTTTCCCCATTGAATGTTTTTAATTGGCTTGTCAAACATCAAATAAGGGTAGGTAGCTGGGTTCATCTGTTTTTATCTATTCTATTTGATACATTTTCTCTCATTTTTGTTCCAGTACCATGCTGTTTTGATCATTATTGATTTATAGTGTAGTCTGAGGTCTGGTAGTGTGATTCCTCCTACTTTGTTTTTATTTCTGAGTAATGTCTTGGCTATTTGAGGTTTTTTTCTGATTCCATATAAAAATAAGGTTTTGTTTGTTTGTTTGTTTGTTTTTGAGATCTTTAAATTATGACATCATAGCATTAATAGGGATTGCATTAAACTTGTATATTGCTCTGGGTATTATGGACATTTTAACAAAGTTGGTTCTGTCCAGCCATGTGCATGGTATGTATTTCCATTTGTTAACATCTTCAGCTATTTCTTTTCTTAGAGTTTCACAGTTCCCATAGAGATTTTTCACATCCTTCATTAGGTAAACTCCCAAATATTTCATCTTCTTTGGCACTACTGTGAATGGAATAGAGTCCTTTACTGTTTTTTAAGCATGACTATTTTTGGTATACATAAAGGCTCCATATTTATGAGTGTTGATTTTGTAACCTGAGACCCTGCTGTATTCCTTGATCACTTCTAAGAGTTTTGTGGAAGAATACCTGGTGTTTTCGAGATGTACAATCATATCATCTGCAAAAAGTGAAAGTTTGATCTCTTCTGAACCGATCTAGAAACCCTTGACTGCCTTTTCTTGCCATATTGCAATAGCTGCAATGATTCCATTGCAATGATAAAAAGCAATGGAGACAATAGACAACCTTGCCTGGTTCCTGATATGAGTGGAAATGATTTCAATTTTACTCTATTCAATATGATACTGGCTGTGGGTTTGCTGTAGATGGCCTCAATCAGTTTAAGAAACGTCCCTTCTATACCCATTTTATTAAGTGTTCTGATCATGAAAGAAGGCTTAATATTATCAAAAGCTTTTTCTGCATCAATGAGAGAATCATATGGTCTTTGTTTTTTAATTTGTTTATGTGATGAATTATATTTATAGATTTATGTATATTGAACCAGCCTTGAGACCCTGGTAAAAATCCACTTGGTCATGGTGTATAATTTGTTTGATGTGTTGCTGGATTCTGTTTGCTAGGATCTTGTTGAATATGTTTGCATCAAGATTCATTAGTGATATTGGTCTTTAATTTTCTTTTCTAGATGGGTAATTTCCTGGTTTGGAGATCAAGGTGATGTTTCCTTTATACAATGTGTTGGGTAGTATTTATTCTTTTTCTATATTTTGGAAAAGTTTAAGTGATATAGGTAGATGTTCCTCTTTAAAAGTTTGGTAGAATTCTGATATGAGGCCATCTGGTCAACGGATTTTTTTTCTAGGGAGGTTTTGTATAGTTGATGCTATTTCGGAACTTGATATAGGCCTGTTCAAAGTTTCTACTTCATTTTGGTAAAGTCAAGGAAATTGGCATGCTTCCAAGTATTGGTCTATTTCCTTCAGATTTTCATATTTCTGGGTATAGATTTCATTGTAATATTCATTAAGGATTTTTTAAATTTCTGAGGAGTCTTTTATAATTTAGTCTTTACCATTTCTGATTGATGAAATTAGAGATTTTGCTATTTTTTCCCTGGTTAAGTTAGCCAAAGATTTGTCTATCTTTTTTACGTTTTCAAAAAACTAACTTTTTGATTTATTGATGTGTTGTGTCATCCTTTTGTTTTCAATTTCATTTAATTCTGCTCTAATTTTGGTCATTTCTTTTCTTCTGCTGGGTTTGGGGTTGGAATGTACTTCCTTTTCCAGTTGCTTGAGCTGTCTCATTAAGTTGTGGATTTCCTGTCTTTCTGTTCTCTTCAGGAAGCCTTGCAATGCTATAAATTTCCCTCTTAAGAATGCTGTATCACAGAGGTTCTGGTAGTTTGTGTCTTCATTATTGTTTTGCTCCAGAAATTTGGTAATTTCTTTCTTAACCTCATCTATGACCCAGCTATCATTTAGCATAAGATTATTTAGTTTCCATGTCTTTGTATGAGTTTGCAGTTTCCTGTTGTTATGGAGTAGAACTTTTATTCTATGATGGTCTGATAAGGTACAAGGAATAATTTCTATTTTTCTGAATTGCTGAGTTTAGTCTTGTGATCTAAGATGTGATCAATTTTGGAGGATGTCCCATGTGCTGATGAGAAGAATGTGTATTCAGTTTTGTTAGGATGAAATTTTCTTTAGATGTCTGTTAACTACAAACATTGAATGGTGAAGTTTAAGTCTAAAATTTCTATGCTTAGCTTCTTTTTGGAGGATCTATCCAACACTGCTAAAGGAGTGTTAACATCTCCGACTATTATGTTGCTAGAGGAAATCAAGTTGCTCATGTCTGTTAGAATCTCTATTATAAATAGAAGTGCATTCTCACTGGGTGCATAAATGTTAATAAATGAAATCTCATCATGTTGAGCATTACCCTTAAGAAATATGAAGTGGCCATCCTCACCTTTCCTTACTTTTGTTGTTTTAAAGCCTATTGTGTCTGCAAATATTGCAATGAATATTTTTAATCCTTTTGCCACTGTGGAAGTTGAGTTTTGATCAAAATTTTCTGAGTGAGTTTACTTGTTTGGAAATGCATTGGGTGGTTGTTGTGGAGAATGAGTCTAAGAATACCTTTGATAGCTGGGTTAGTCATGGCAAATTTATTCAGCATGTGAATTTCATCAAAGTATTTAATTTCTCCATCATAAATGAAACTCAGTTTAGCTGGATACAGATCCTGGGTTGAAAATTGTTTTGTTTTAGGAAGTTGAAGGTAGATGACCATCCTCTTCTAGCTTGAAAGGCTTTAGCCAAGAGACCTGCAGTCATTCTAATATTCTTCCCCTTGTAGGTTATGGTTTTCTTCCATCTGGCTGCTTGCAGAATTTTCTCCCTCATATTAACTTTGGCAAAGTTAATTATAATGTGCATAGATGTCTTATTTAGGTTGAGTAATGCTGGGTTTCTGAAATGTTCTGCTATCTGAATTTCATAATCTGTCGGTATGTCAGGAAAGTTCTCCTTCATAATCTCATGAAGAAGAGCCCCTGCACCTTGTGAAGCCACTTAGTCATCTTGAGGGATTCCTATAAGGTGAATATTAGTTTTCTTTGAATTATCCCAGAGCTTTCTGAGAGACTGATCCATATTTACTCTCCATTTCTCTTTGAGCATTTTGGAGTGTTCAAAAGCTGTGTCTTCAATGTCAGAAATCCTTTCTTCTGTTTCCTCCATGCTGTTACTGAGAGATTCTACTGTATTTCTCAGATCTTTGAGAGCTGCAATTTCTTGTCTCAGTATGTCAAAATTTTTTTTTGTGATTTGGTCTTTGAATTCATCGAAATCTTGAGAAAACTTTTAAAATGCTCCTTGAATTTCTAATTCCAACTTTACCTCCATTCTATTAATCTTATTTGCAATCCAGATTCTGAAGTCAATTTCTGAAATCTCAGCCATTAGTTTATAAATGGGATCTTCATTTGTGTCTGCCATATAGTTCCTTAGGGGAGTTGATCTACTCTGGCTATTCATATTACCAGAGTTTTCTGCTGATTCTGCTATTTTTCTGCATGATTATTTGACACTGGCTAGATGAGCAAATAAGGAGAAGTTGGTTTGGAGGGCTCCTGGAGTAGTGATTAACAAGTCCTTTGCCAAAGAGCTGGGAATGGTTTCTGTACCTTTTCCCCTAGAGCGTTCAAAGGTGCTACAGCCTGCGAAACTGGGAACTTACTTGGTGTAGTGGGGCTAAGTGTCTCTGTCTTGTTTTCAGCTGGTCTCTGTCCTACCCTAGTTAATCAGTAACTCTGGGTAAAGTCAGCTGTGGAGAAATACCAACAATTAAGTCACCCCACCACCCACAGGCAAAAACTGTGGGAACCAAACAGCCTCTTTCAGATCTGGACAAGATACATGAACAGAATTTTTTCTCATGAGGACAAAGGAAAGGCCAACAAACTCAAGAAAAAAAAAATGTTCATTGTCTATAATTATTAGAGAAATTCAAATCTAAACCAGCTTGAAACAACTTTGGCATATTACTCAAACTCAGTGAGAATGGCCCATATCTGAATGAGGCTGTTTGCTCTTTTTTTGTTGTTAATTTTTCTGAGTTCTTTGTAGACTCTGGTCATTATCACTTTGTCACTTTCATAACATGCTGAGACCTTCTCCCATACCAAAGGTTTTCCCTTTGCTGGTTGATTGTTTATATATTTGTGTGGTATCTTCTTGACATGATCAGGTCCCATTTATTTATTTTTATTTTTGTTAAAGTTACCTTTGGGTTCTTCTTCATAAATCATTTCCAAGGGATAACATCACTAAGAATTTTGCTACATTTTCATTTAGCCTTTCTAGAGTTTTATGTCTTAGGTTTAAATCATTTATCCACCAAGAGTTAATTTTTGTAATTGGTGGGAGGTGCAGGTCCAGTATCAGCCTTCTACATGTGGCTAACAGTTCTCCAGCACCATTTATTAAATAGGGTTTGTTTTCTCCAATGTATATTTTTGTTTGCTTTATCAAAGATCAGAGGGTGATATGGGACTATTTTGTTCCATAGATTGTCTCTACATTCATGCCAATACCATACAGTTTTGATCATTATAGACGTGTAATATAACCCTAAGTCTGATAATGTGATGCCTCCACATATGTTCTTATTTCATAGAATTGCATTGGATATTCAGGGTTTTTCCTAGAACTATTTTCTCAAAACCTTCAAGGTATGATGTTGGTATATCAATGGAGATTTCATTAAACTTATAGATCACCTAGGGCAGTATAGAAATTTAAATAATGTTGATTTTTCCAAACCATGAGCATGGTTTGTTCTTACATCTGTTAACATCCTTGGCTATTTCTTTTCTCACTGTTTTGTAGTTCTCTCTGTAGAGATCCTTTATGTTCTTTGTTAAGTGAATTTCAAGATATTTCTTTTTGGTTGTGTTGGGAGGGATATTATATCTTTGATTTGATTCTCAGATTGACTCTTGTTGGTGTATATGAAGACTAATGATTTTGAACATTGACTTTGTATCCCAAGTCACTGTCTCAGTCCCTGATCTCTTCCAGGAGTTTTGTGGTTGAGAGCTTGGAATTTTTCAAGAATAATAGTGTATCATCAGCAAAGAGTAATATATTGGACTCCTGTGTCCCTATTCGGATACTCTTGATATCTATCCTTCAGTTTCCTGATATTGTTGACTAGGATTTCTGGAACCATATTGAATAATAGTGGTGATTGTGGACATCCTTGTCACATGAAACAGAAATCCTTTCATTTATTTTTTGTTTAGTATAACATTGGCTACAGCTACCTAATAGACACATCCTGTCAGGTTAAAATTAGCATTTATGCTTATTTTCTTACCAGGAAAAGGATGCTGAATATTGTCAAATACTTTGCTCCATGTGGTTTTTTTTTTTTTTTTTTGCTTCTTTTTATATGGTGAATAATGTTTACATATTTGTGTATGTTGAACCAGCCTTGAATTGCTGGTATGAAGCCCACCTGGTTGTGATGTAGTATTTTATGTGTAACTCAATTCTATTTGCTATGATTTTTTTTTAGTATTTTTGCATCAATATTCATTAACTATATTGGGCTGTATACTTCTTTTTTAGGACACTCTTTTCCTGGTTTTGGTACCAGGATGATATTTGCTCAGTAGAAGGAGTTGGGAAAGATCACCTCCTCAATGTTTTGGACTAGATTTGTCAGTACAGGTACAAGTTCTTCATTGAAGATTTGGTAAAATTCTGGAGTAAAGTCACCTAATTGAGGACTTTTGTAGTTGGTTTTGTTGGAAGCTTTTGTATTGTTGTTGCAATTTTAGTGCTTAATAATTGTCTGTTCAAGAGTTCCACTTCTTCCTGGTTGAGGTTTGGGAGTTAATGTGATTACCTGTGTTGGTCCATTTCTTCCATTTTCAAATTGCTAGACAAGGTTTTTTTGTAGTTTTTAGTGATGATATTTTGAGTCTGTGCTCTCTGTTATTTCCCTTTTTCTGTCTGTGATTGAACTTATTGGAGATCTTACTTTTCTGTTACTAGTGAATCTGGCTGAATGTTTATCAACGTTATTTATCTTTCAATGAACCAACTTTTAGTTTTGTTTATATTCCAAATTGTTCTTTTGTTTTCAATTTCATTTAGTTCTGAACTAATTTTGGTTATTTCTTTTTTTGCCTAGATTTAGAATCAGATTGTTTTTTGTTTTCCAATTCCTTGAGATGATTAATAATACTGCTGCTTTGTGTTCTTTCATATTTCTGTATGTGGACATTTAATGTGATAAATTTTCCTCTTAAAATTGCTTTTGCAGTATCCCACAGGTTTTGATAACTTGTGACCATATTGGTCATTTTGTTCAAGAAATAAAATGATTTCTTTCTTTATCTCCTCCTTAATCTGGCACTTGTTCAGCAAAAGGTTATTTCCATACCTGTATGTAGAGATGGGTGTTTCTGATGTAACTGAGTTAAAATTTTACTCGATTATTGTCTGTAAAGATTTTGCACAGAGAATTGCCTGAAGAAAGGAAAAATATTTTGTCTCCACAACCTTTTGGAGCTGAAACCCGAAACCCTATTTTAGGCTGATTGTCAAGAGGTGTACAAAATGTCTCTTGTTCTTTGTGTCACAAAAGATAGGTCAAGGCAATTGTCTTTGTGCAAGTAACATGATCTTCTTAGCTGAAGATGGGGTTAATCTGGCTGGAGGCCACAAGATTGTTGCAGAAGTCACAAAATAATCTTGGCCCAAGATGGAATTATTTGATTAGAGCCTATAAAATCTCTGTGCTACTGCTCAGAATAAGAAAATTGGATTTAAGGTCATTGACTGACATTTTTCTCCTTTGTTAGAAAACTGATAAACTTTTTCTTTCTCCGGAAACCATGTGTATCTCTTTAATTGGTGTGGTTTGGGGGACAGGTGCCAAATATTCAGTAACAAAGATACAAGGTATAATTACTATCTTTTAAATTTTCCTTTCTTTTCTTTTTTGAGACAGAGTCTCACTTTGTCACCCTCAGTAGAGTGCCATGGCATCACACCTCACAGCAACCTCAACTCTTGGACTTAAACGATTCTCTTGCCTCAGCTCCCAAGTAGCTAGAACTACAAGCACTTGCTATTTTTGGTTGTATTTGTCATTGTTGTTTGGCAGGCCTGAACTGGATTTGAACCTGTCAGCTCCAGTGTATGTGGCTGGCGCCTTGGCCACTGAGCTAAAGGAGCCAAGTCTACTATCCTTTTAAATTTCTTAAGGTTTGATTTGTGCCCTTGCATATAATTGATCTTGGATAATGATCTATGAGCTGATAAGAATGTATATTCAGTAATATTGGAGAAAAGGTCATATATATATGTGTGTGTGTGTGTGTGTATATGTATATATGTATAAATATGTATGTGTGTATGTGTGTATATATGTATATATTTATGTATTTGTTATATTTGTTAACCTTATTTGTTCTAGGGTTGCTTTTAAGTCCATTGTTTCTTGTTTGGTTTCTTCTCAGAGAATTTGTATAGGTTTTTCAATGGTGTGTTGATGTCTCTGACAATTACAGTGTTGTAAGTTACATTGTTCAAACCAAATAGAGTTTGTTTTATAAATCTCAGGGCATTGTTGTTGAGTACATATATATTTAGTATTGCAATGTCTTCTTGATATACTGTTCCCTTGATCAGAATGGAGTGTTTATCTTTGTCTTTCTTTACTTTAGTTGCTTTGAATTAAAGTTGATCTGTAAAGATATTGTGACTCCTGATTTCTTTTGCTTCCTTTTGCCTAAAATATTGTTTGCCAACTGTTTATGCAGAGTCATGATTTGTCCTTAAAAGTTTGTTTTTGTTTTTACTATGCCTTTCCTTTGGAAGTAATTTTTTTGTTTTCTAATTTATGGGCAGCTGGTCCTTCCAGGTGGGTCTAATTTCTCTAGAGTGGCCCTAGGCTATTCTGGGCCTGGGTTTAGGATGTGTTAGGCAGAGTCACAGGAAACAACTCCATGAGCACAGATCCCTGGTGGTTGTGGCTCCACAACCCAGGTGCTAGGTACACAGGATCACTCATTAACTCATTAAATAGTTGATGACATCAAAAAAAAAAAAAAAAGGTTAGTTACATGAGTTTCCTGAATACAACATCATATACTTATCTTATACCTTTTTTATCTAGTCATCCAGCTTGTGTCACTACAGTGGGGAATTCAAACCATTCACATTGATTGAGACAATTCTTAATTGGTAAGTATGATGGAGTTCTAATCATTTCATTGTGTGGAGGTTTATTACATTGTTTTATCACTTGGGCCATTGTGGATGCTAGGTTTTGTCCTTTACTTTCTATGTGTTTTACTTAACTGGATGTACATTATGTTTGTTTGTGTATAGTACTGGTCTGAGAATTTCCTGCATAGATGGTCTTATAGTGGTAAATTTTCTCAGTGTTTGCTTGCCTGTAAAAATATCTGATTTCTCCATCAAATACAAACCTTAGTTTTGCAGGCTAGAGAATCCTAGGTTGGCAGTTGGTTTGTTTGGGGGAGACAAAACAACAATTGAAGCTTAGAGCCCACTCTTTTCTGTCTTATAGTTTCAGCTGAAAAGTCTTCTGTCACCTCATGTGTTTGCTTATGCCTGGCTGCTTGCAGAATTCTCTTTCTCATTTTCATTTTGGCCAATTTTATGACAATGTGTCTAGAAGACCCTTTTTTCAAATTGAATAATCCTACTGTTTTATAGACAACTAAGCCATCTAGTATCTGTTTCTCTGGCTCTTGTCAATGCTTGGGAAATCTTTAAGTATAATGACTTCAACTTGAGTTTCCATGCTTTTGAGACTGTTGGCTTCTCCTTAAGGGAAATATGTAATTTTTATGTTTGTATGTTTTGCCTAATGCTATGGCTTTTTAGGAGATTTCTCAGCTTTTGCTTTCTTCCTTTCTACCTCTTTAAATGATTGTGATGGCTTGAAAGTCTTGTCTTTGAGTTCTGATACTCTTTTTTTCTCCATGGTCTAATCTGCTGCTGAATCTCTCTGCTATATTTTGAAACTCCCTAAATGCCTCTTATACTTTAAGCTTGGTTTTATCTTTTGTAATTATGTCCAGATCCTTGCTGATTTTGTCTTTAATTTTGTGGATTTCTTGAATAAATGTTTGGATTTTTTTCTCATCTTCCATCTATGTAACAAAAGAGTGGGGATCGCTTGAGCTCAGAACTTCAAGACCAGCCTGACCAAGAGTGAGACGCTATTTCTAAAAATAGCCAGGCTCTGTGGCAGGTGCCTATAATCCCAGATATTCAGTAGGCTGAGGCAAGAGAATCACTTGAGACCAAGAGTTTTAGGTTAATATGAGTTATGACACCAGGGAACTCTACTGATGGCAGCAAATTTTGAATCTGTCTCAAAAAAAAAAAGTACTTCATTTAATATGGAACCACAGAAAAACCCTTAGTAGCCAATGCACTTTTAATAAATAATAAAAAATATGGATGCATCATATTACCAGACTTCGGGTTATACTACAAAGCCACAGTGATCAAAATAACACAGTACTAGCACAAAAATGGAGATATAGATCTATGGAATCGAAAAAAGAATCTGGAGTTGAACACTGCCATGTATTGCCATCTCATCTTTGATAAACCAAAAGAAAGTCAAAGGTGGGGAAATAATCTTTATTTAACACATGGTCATGGGAGAATTCATTGGCCACATTTAGAAGACTGAAATTGGACCCACATCTTCACCACTGGCAAAAATTGAGTCTCACTGCATAAAAGATTTAAATTTAAGACAAAAAAATAAAAATCTCAGGAAGAAGTGTGGAAATACATTTTTTTATTGAATCATAGCTGTGTACATTAGTTCAGTCATGGGGTACAGTGTGTGGGCCTCACATACAATCTGAAATATTTTCATTCACCTGTTTGATATAACGTTCGTGAGATTTTCTCATTTACTGTGTGAAAACATTTGTGTTCTGCATTTAGTAGGTTTCTCCTGACCCTTCAAAGATGCACCTCAAGTGTGATCCCACCCTTTACACATAACACTTTTTTTTTTTTTTGAGACTGAGCCTCAAG
>CAUYON010033187.1:0-21825 GCA_963573935.1 Arctocebus calabarensis | reverse complement strand
CTCATACAACATAGGCTGCATTTAGAGATTTGACACATGAAGCTTTCTCCTGAGGGCACAACATTTACTTTGTCAAATAGGCTTAAGGTTTTAGTTTGGAGGACATTTGTTAACGACAGGTGCACTTAGTAGCTATCATGTCTTCATATTCTTTATAAGCAATTGAACCATCGGGCTCAATGGTCAAAACACTCAACGGGCTGTATTTGGCAGGTACACATGATGGTCTCGGCACTGAGGGGTCGAGTGTCTCATAGATGATGTTCTGGACCACGGTGTGAACTGGAGAGCCATACCGATGCCGAACTGCCCTGGGACAGTCCCCTTTACAGTATCGAGGGTTATATCTGTGCGGGGCCACAATCCAGTTGTCCCACTTCAGCTGACTAAAGCTAAGTCTAAAGTCATGGAGCTCACACTCATTTTCAGGAAAAAGAAATTGCTTGAAGTATTCACTCAGATTCAAGGAAGCTGGAACCAGGGGCTTCTTCAATTCCGAGACGGCAGTTTCCTGACCTCTCCGGTGGCGGGAAAATCTCCCATCCTTGGCAGCCTCTTCACCCACAGGATAGGCAGACAGATTGCTCTTCTGGTCAGGAACCTGCAAAGGCCTCCTTTCGTAGTGAAGGGAATACCACCTATGATAAGCCTGAGCACTTGTGTCATTCAGGTATAAGATCAGTGAGGGGAACACCAGAAGAGTCATGTTAAATGGGCCGTCCTGTGCCAAAGGAGGCTGCAGGTGGTCTCTCCTGCAGGTAAAATTTACAGACATGTGAATCTTCTTGTTGGAGGCCACTAGAGGCTGAAGGAGGGTGGTTACATCGATCTCAATCCATTTATGTTTCTTTCCAAATTCAAACTGTGAGTTAAAAGTAAAGGAATGTGGAGCTCTAGAGAGAGTCTTGCCAGAAGATTTTGGCTCTTTTATCACCAGGTTGCATACACATTTAATAGGAGAGGAAAAGGAAACTGAGTTGTTGATAGTGTACAGCAAGACTGACTTGAGTAAGTGTTCAACAGCAGTAACACGATCCAGGTTAAACAGCAGGTCCCCTGATGGAAGGATTCCTAAGAAGAAGAACAATCCACCAGTGATGCGTGAACGTGAATCAAATATAATAGGAAGTCAAGGAATTAATACTTCATAATATGCTTTCTCCCTTCTCCCCAAATGCCACCACACTTCAAGCCTCAAAAAAGGAGGAAGGGGGTTCATATAAAAAGAACAAACTAGGCCCACACCTGTAATCCCAATGCTTGGGAGGCCAAGGTGGGTAGATTGACTGAGCGCACACGTTTGAGACCAGCCTGAGAAAGAGCAAGACCTCTTCTCTAAAAATAGCTGGGCATTGTGGTGGGCGCCTATAGTCCTGGCTCCTTGGGAGGCTGAGGCAAAAGGATTGCCCAAGCCCAAGTGCTGTGAGCTAAGATGCCACAGCACCCTGTCTCAAAACGGAAAAAAAAAAAAAAAGAACATAACTAATTCCCAGCAACAACACCAGATATTTTATTTCCAGAAAGACAGATTTGGTGAATTAAAACAGAATCAATAAATTCTGAAGAGTTGTTCTTAATACTTTGCTCCAAATGCAAAGGAAGCTAATAAGGAAAGTATTTTTCTCTTCGACAGTCGCTAGACTCTAGATGGAAAACCATAATAAAAAATATCAGTCTTGTTAAGATGACATTTTAAGGCCTATTGAATGAAGTCAATTAAAAACCATCATTGGGGCTCGGTGCCTGTGGCTCAACAGGCTAAGGCGCCAGCCACGTACACCTGAGCTGGCGGGTTCGAATCCAGCCCCAGGGCCCGCCAAACAACAATGACGGCTGCAACCAAAAAATGGCCGGGCGGTGTGGCGGGCGCCTGTAGTCCCAGCTACTTGGGAGGCGGAGGCAAGAGACTCGCTTGAGCCCAGGAATTGGATGTTGCTGTGAGCTGTGATGTCACAGCACTCTACCCAGGGTGACAGCTTGAGGCTCTGTCTCAAAACAAAACAAAACAAAAAAAAACCATCATTGGCCAAGTTAATCAAGAACGCTTGAGATTAAAAACAAATGGGGGCAGCACCTGTGGCTCAAAGGAGTAAGGCGCCGGCCCCATATGCCGGAGGTGGTGAGTTCAAACCCAGCCCCAGCCAAAAATTGCAAAAACAAACAAATGCTCTAAAGCCACTGTAATAAAATGTTAAGGGAGGAGGATTGGGTTTTTTTTTTTTTTTTTTTTTTGAGACAGAGCCTCAAGCTGTCACCCTGGACAGAGTGCTGTGACTTCACAGCTCACAGCAACCGCCAATTCCTGGGCTCAAGCGAGTCTCATGCCTCCGCTTCCCAAATAGCTGGGACTACAGGCGCCCGTCACAACGCCCGGCCATTTTTTGGTTGCAGCCGTCATTGTTGTTTGGTGGGCCCGGGGGCTGGATTCCAACCCACCAGCTCAGGTGTATGTGGCTGGTGCCTTAGCCCGTTGAGCCACAGGCGCCGAGCCAGGATAGGGTTTTAAATAGCCACAACTGCCCTGTTGGGTTATGATTTTTTTTAAAGTTATAAACCAGTGAGTACACTATTCTGTAAAGCACAGATCCTCTCTCACACCTGCAAGATACCAATCTGCTGAGTCAAACTGTTGACTAACACTTTGTTCCTGTAAGGACCCACTGTTCCCAGTGGGAACTTAGGCTTTCCTCTCACAGAAAGCAACAAACAAGGAGAAAAGATCCATTTTAACACAGCACACCAATAGCTATATGAGATATTGTAGGCACATTTCTGGGCCAAAAGCATGGTGGATGGAAAGAGAAGTTAACCTCCAGCAGCAAATCTCTGTGACTTGAAAATTCTATCATATTGACCCACCTCAACTAATGAGGGGATTGGGAAGAAACAATAAGATCCAATACCAGTGGCTCGGGGCCTGTGGCTCAAGCAGCTAAGGGGCCAGCCACATACACCTGAGCTGGCAGGTTCAAATCCAGCCTGGGCCCACCAAACAACAATGACGGCTGCAACCAAAAAATAGTCGGGCGTTGTGGTGGGCGCCTGTAGTCCCAGTTACTAGGGAGGTGGAGGCAGGAGAATCTCTTGAGCGCAGGAGGTGGAGGTTGCTGTGAGCTGTGATGCCACAGCACTCTACCAAGGGTGACAGCTTGAGGCTCTGTCTCAAAAAAAAAAAAAAAAAAAAAGATCGAGTACCAGATTTCTTTCAGTTGCACATTGAGTACCATGCAAAATAGAATGCCACTCAAGGAGCTAGACCCAGCTTCTTTCTGTAACTGAAATCTACTACCTTCTATCATTTTCCCTCCTCTCAGTGAGAAAATCTGCTCTTACGCACCTGTCACCTGGTCTCCAGGAGCCTGCTTGTGCTGGGCACAGGGGGTGAAGAGCCGAATGGTATTGTAGAGGTGACTTCTGTTGGATTTAGGAATCCCTTCCTTAGTAGCATATTCCTTATAGAGCTTCTTCATGTATTGCAAGGCTCTGGAGTCTGGCTGTAGCCTAGGTGCCCCACCTTGCCCATCAGATAGGACTTTGAAGAGAGGGGGAAGGAGGCCAGATCTCTCTCTCTTGTCTGCAGGCTGCAGCAAGGACCAAGGCTCAGCCTCAGATCCCAATCCAGAACTAGCTGCAATGTGAGCTTCTCTCCTAGAAGCCTGAGAACCAAGGCTACTAGGAAAACATAGCCAGGCAAAACAGCAAAACCAAAGGAGGAATTCGCCGGGAAGTGCCATGGCTTGTAAAATCTAGGGAGGAACACATTTCCCCATGCCAGTCTTCTTTCTAAAGGCTAGGAAGAACCTAGCTTGGTCTCTTAAATAAATTTTAGGTGTGTGCATGGATTAGCATCAGGCCTCAAAGATGCCTAGCTGAAGATAATTTTTATCAGCTCTATTTCAAACAGCAGATAACACCCTATTTAGCCAATTTGCCCTCATTAGATACAGATTTATTTGGTTATTTAGCTTTCTGCTACCTTTTCCTCAGGCAGTTACTTAAAACCTGTTATTATACTAATGGACCAGCTATGTACCTCAAAGTCTAAGAGAAACTAAGGAACGATCTTAAAATATAACCTTTTATTTTTTGAGGGAAATTAGGATTTCTAAGATGTTTACAGGTGCTTGCTGAAAAGAGATGTGGAAAAACTAACTAATTATTCATGATGATACTCAGATGTTGGTATGCAATTTATGGTATTAGGTTTACCCTTCCTCTTCATTCATCCTCACAACCACTCCCTGTTCCAGGTGCCTTGACTTATTCCATGTTGACACCTGGCATAGAAATTACAGGTAGCAGAACACTGGTATTAAGCCACCTGTCTTTCCAGTGGCTTAATATAGATTTTGTACTTGGAATATTGCAATTGCATTTTTAATGTACTTGAAAGAAAAGGACAGCACTTTGAACCTTGACAAAAATGTAGTATCTTTATTTTCTTACTTTGTTTCATCTGCACACTCATCTATACATATGTTGGATGACAGATTTTGAGATGTTTGGAAGTGCGATAAAATAAGTGCTTAATTTTTTTATTAACCACCCAAATGGTGGTACATCTCCTTGTGGTATTTCTGTTCTTGTCTTTGAGTTGAGGCCAGGCTATTGCATTTTATTTATTTTATTTACTTATTTTTTTGAGACAGAGTCTCAGTTTGTGGCCCTCAGTGGAGTCCTGTAGCAACACAGCTCACAGCAACCTCAAACTCTTAGGCTCAAGCGATTCTCTTGCCTCAGCCTCCGGAGTAGCTGGGACTACAGGCGCCCGCCACAACATTCGGCTATTTTTAGAGATGAGGTCTCGCTCTGTCTGGCTCAGACTAGTCTCTGAACTCGCGAGCTCAGGTGATCCACCCTCCTCGGTCTCCCAGGCTACCGCATTTTATAAAAATGAGGCAAAGTTACACTATGAAAAGCTGAAATGGATGTCACCCCCAAGCAGACTACTCCCCTCTCCCATAACACATGACACAAAAACAACTTGTGCAGTACCTAGACCGATTAAACTGAGGTATGTCTGCAAAATGCACAATTACCGCCTGCCAAGTCTCCCTAGTCTGTAGCTAGTAAGCAGGATGATAAAACACACCCAAATTGCTGAATTAGAGTTTAGTGTCATTTAGTTTAAAACATTTTCAGACCACGCATGGAGCACAGAAAAGTGAGCCAGGTTTGGAGGGACAACAGCATCTCTGTGCAGAGTTGCATGTTAGGGAAAACACAATGACGCCTCGTACCGGGCGTTCCTCGCTTCTCTCTCCCCAGAGCGTGGAAAGGACAATTTGAGCATCGCGAGACACGGTTCCCGGCTCCTCCTCCAACCAAGTAGGTAGGAAGCTGGCTGCTGTCCAGGTGGCCTTTTCTTCCTTTCACCGCCACTAAAAATGTTAATCAATTGCTTGGCGATTATTTGATGACTTCGGTGGCCAAATGTGAGGAAACGTTTGGAAAACGTTTACAGCCTGCCAATGGATTCTAAAACAGGTCACCGAGAGAAGCCTTAGACCTGGGACCCTGATTTTGGTACTGGGGTCGCTGACAGCCTGAAATAACCAAGCCCCCTTTTGGGTGTTGGTCAAGACCAAATAAAACCTCGAGTTCTGCCGAGGCGGGATGGCTTAGCCTCCGGACTCACCCTCCGAGCTGGGAGGACCAGGGTCACCTGGGGCCTTTCCACCTTTTTTGTTCAACTTTTTTTTTCTTTAAATTTCAGATTAATCTGAGGGTATAAATGATTAGGTTACATTGTGTACGTTTCTTCGGTAAAGTTCAAGTTGTGGAGTAGCCCTTCGCCCCGGGGGTGTGCTGTACACCCTCACATTGAGCCGGTTAGGCGACAGCTTACCAGTCACCCTCCCACCTCCCCTTTCTCCTTCCCTCCCCACCTTTTCGTCCCGTGGGACTAGGTCACTTCTCTCCACTTCGGGGGGCAAGGACGTCTTCCCCTGGAGACCACAGGACAATGGTACCCCCCGGAAGTGATCTCATGCCCTCCCGGAGCAGTTCCGAGCTCACAGGAAGTTGCGAACGGAGGCCGGTGCTGCGGTACTGTGGAGGTCGAGGTGACCCTGGTGCGGGAGTGGGGTCTGGCTGCGCAGTGTTGGTGGCTCTTGAGAGGGCGAGGGTGCAGCCTGGGCTGGGGGAGGAAGAGAAGTGCGGGGCGGGCATCTGTGGTTGCGGAAACGTCCCGAAACCGAGCCAAGCGCTTGTCTGCCTCTCTGTCCGGCAGGGCCGCCGCCACGATGGGCCGCGAGTTTGGGAACTTGACGCGGTTGCGGCATGTGATCACCTACAGCTTGTCACCCTTCGAGCAGCGCGCTTTCCCGCACTTCTTCACTAAGGGAATCCCCAACATGATTCGCCGCATTCAGGCATCTTTCCTTCGGGTGGCGCCGCGTGAGTGCCTCGGGCCGGGCCAGGGGCGGGCAGCTGGACTCTACAGTGGCAGTGACTGCGGTCAGGCAGGCATCTGTAACTGTGCACACCTTTCTCATCGAATATTCCTACACCCCTTGTGCTAGTCATACCATCCACCCCATCTTAGGGGGAAAACAGTCACAGAACTGAAATGACTGGTTTAAGGTCGCTTGGGTCACTCCACTGTGCCTCCCTCAAGTCATCTATATCCACGTGTCATTGATGAAATGTTTAAGTGTGGGGCGGCGCCTTTGGCTCTGTGAGTAGGGCGCCAGCCCCATATACCGAAGGTGGCGGGTTCAAGCCCGGCCCCGGCCAAATTGCAACAAAAAAAAATAGCCCGGCGTTGTGGCCGCCGCTTGTGGTCCGAGCTACTCGGGAGGCTGAGGCAAGAGAATCGCCTAAGCTCCACGGCACTCTGTCGAGGGCGACAAAGTGAGACTCTTGTCTTTAAAAAAAAGAAAAAAAAATTTAAGTGTGCAGGTGATAATGATGATAGCTCCTAATCAATATGCTAAGAACTGCGGAAGTGTACACTTTAAAATGGTGAAGCTTGTTATGTGAATTTTATCTCAATTATTTCACTTTAAAAGTTATTTTAATGTGCAGCCAGGGAGAGGTGGCAAAGCGTTGGTGACCCATTTTCCTGGGTAGACCTCTTTCTTTTGGTCAAATGGGTGTGCAATGAAACCGTTTTTGATCTTCCGGTTCAAAAACGGATTCTTGAAAACTAAGCAATAGGAGGGCAGACTCTGTTGTAGTACATAAAAGAGGACTGAGCTTTTCTTCATATGTCTTACGAATATACTTATTCTCGCTTTTGATTTTTAAAGCATTTGTAGTGTTTTATCTTGTCTACACATGGGGGACTGAGGAGTTCGAGAAATCCAAGAGGAAGAATCCAGCTGTCTATGAAAATGACAAATGAGCAACTCATTTGGATGATGTTTCCCTCTGATATGACAGATCTGTTTTCTGGAAGAGGAGTCTGCGTTGTAGTGTCTTGACACAATAAACTTCCTATGGGCAGCATTGTTGTGATTTTACATTTTTGCGAGGAGAATCTTCCATGTGACTGCTAAGTTCCTGAAGCTCCCCTCCTTAACGTGAGTCCTTGAGCAGTTTTCCCTAGTCTGAAGTTTTGGTGAAGGAGTAGAGCTCAGCCTTTGTTCCATAATCTACAAAAGTAGCTGTAGCCTCTCCTGCACCTAGCCATTTGTGGGTGGCATGGGCCATGGGGAGTGTTGGTTTGTGGTCCTCTTGCTCCCATAATAATAAAGTCTAGTAACTATATTGTAATTACTATGTGTCAGGTACTCTTCATATGAACACTCTTAAACCTCACAACAGCTTTGAAGTATTATACCCATTTTTCAGATTAAGAAAAATCTGCTCGGCGCCTGTGGCTCAACAGGGCTAAGGCGCCAGCCACGTACACCTGAGCTGGTGGGTTTGAATCAAGCCCGGGCCCAGCAAACAACAATGACGGCTGCAACCAAAAAATGGCCGGGCGTTGTGGCGGGTGCCTGTAGTCCCAGCTACTTGGGAGGCAGAGGCAGGAGACTCGCTCGAGCCCAGGAATTGGAGGTTGCTGCGATGCCACGGCACTCTCTCCAGGGTGACAGCTTGAGGCTCTGTCTCAAAAAAAACAGAAAACAGGCACAGAGAGGTTATGTACTTTGCCCAAAATTATATAGCAATGAATAATGGAGGCTTGTACTAAAGTGTTCGCTCTTCAAGCTAAGCTATGCTGCCGCAGATTTTGGCTAGGACTGGGTTTGAACCCGCCACCCTCCGGCATATGGGAGCGCTGCCCTGCCTTTCCTAAGGCAGGCCTACCTTAGCCTGAGGGGAAGTCAACTTTAAAAGGGAGGATGTGGGTGGCGCCTGTGGCTCAGCAAGTGGGAAGCAGGCCCCATATACCAAAGGTGGCTGGTTCAAACCCAGCCTCACCGAACTGCAAGGCGTTGTGGCGTGCGCCTGTAGTCCAGCTACTCAGAAGGCTGAGGCAAGAGAATCGCCTAAGCCCAGGAGTTGGAGGTTGCTGTGAGCTGTGTGACGCCACAGCACTCTACCGAGGGCGATAAAGTGACACTCTTGTCTCTACAAAAGAAATCCCTTTGGCCTCTACGGCAGTTTTTTGCGTACCAGGGAGCTAACAGTGGTTTTTAACCATACGTAGTTCCTCAGAGAAAGCGTACCTCTGCTCTAGAGACTATGAACTATCTTTTTAGTAGAAAAGTTAATCCTTTTGCCAAGAGATGATGGGGATAGATGTGGATAGCAATTTTATGCTTCTAGTCCCTTAAAGAGACTTCCCTTGCTAAACTTGGGGACAGGGGTGCTGAGACAGTGGTTTGTGGAATGTGCATAATATGGGATGGGATCCTGGGATGCAGTTGTAGAAACTCTTCAAAGGGTGCTTCCTGTTAGCAACAACCAGTCTGGCCCAGGCTGTATCGTGTAACGATTGCTGTTGCCTTTTAAGACTCTAGATCAGGCTTGGTGCCTGTGGCTCAGTGAGTAGGGCATTTGCCACATACTGAGGCTGGCAGGTTCAAGCCTGGTCCAAGCTTGCTAAACAGTGATAACAAATAGCGGCCACCTGTAGTCACAGCTGAGGTAAGAGAATCGCTTATGCCCAAGAGTTTGAGGTTGTGAGCTGTGAAGCCACAGTACCTACAGAGGGCGACCTAGTAACACTCTCAACAAAAAGAAAAACAACCCTAGATTAATAAAACTTCAAAATAAAATCCACTCGATAAATTGTATCAGTTGTGAGGCTAGATGGGGTAGGGGGCCCAGTCTGCTAATCTTGGGCCCATACCTTTAAACTGTCACTTCCTCATGTATAGGCAAGAAACTTGCATTCTTGAGCCATGAGTTTCTCATCATAAAGCAGAAACATTTGAGCCAGGTGTGGTGGCTCATTCCTATAATCCTAGCACTTGGGAGGCTGAGGCAGGGGGATTGTCTGAGCTCACAGGTTCGAGACCAGCCTGAGCCAAAGTGAGGCCTCCCACACCCCTACCCCTAAAAATAGCTAGGTGTTGTGGTGGGTACTTACAGTCCCATCTCCTTGAGAGGCTGAAGGCAAGAGGATCATTTGAACCCAAGAGTTTGAGGTTGCTGTGAGCTGTTATGCCACAGCACTACTGAGTGACCAAGTGAGCTCTGTCTCAAAAAAAAATAGAAATGTTAACACAAAATTCTGGGATTGTGATGATGGTAAAATTAGTTATATGTGTCTAGCAAAGTGGTATAGGCTTAAGAAAGCAGCTGAGGAAAACTTCCCCATCTCTCCCTGCAGGTAGTACTGTTTCATGTTTGGCTCTTTGTCTACATTTATTCCCAGGTCTTACAACATATTTGGGGTCAGAGGCTCCTTTGAGAATCTGATGAAAATTTTGGACACTTCATTACCCTGCATAGCTTCAAAAGGTTCACAGGCCAGAGGAGGAGCACTGCTTTTTAAGTCTTTCTCTAGTCTTTCTGATTTTTGCTCCCAACTTCTATGTAGGTAGCCACCCTCTCCCATCTGGCCTTGGTTTACCCTTAGACTATTTCTCCCTGCTTCTTTGAATTCTTTGGAGATGCCAGTTCAAAAGAATCAAACACCCTTAGCCCAGACCAGGCATTGAGCCTATTGGTCTGAATCCTTTTTACTCTAGCAGTGCTCTACTGAGATGACTGCTATAAGCCATTTGACATGCTGAGCTTCTACTTTGGTTAAAATTAAAAGCTGCTTTAAGCCTGTCTCTCATCAAGTGGCTTCCTTCTTCAAGCTTGGGGTGCATGGATCTCACCTGTGCGGCAGGGGTGCTGAGGCAGTGTGTGTGTGTGGAACATAGTGAATTGTCCTGGCTCAGTGCTCCTGTACCTGATACAGGATCTGGGATCATGTTATTCTACACAGTATTTGTAGAAATCTACAGAGAACCTGAGTAAAGCCTTTAAGGCAGGAAGGGCAGCTATTGTGAACCTTAATGCCTAAAACCCATGCACCTGCAGCCTCACCCTGGGTGTGGCTCTTTCCTCTACTGTGGCACAACCATTTGCTCCATTTAACCTTCTCTCTGGTGCTCCTGCCCACACAAGGACTTTTTTTTTTTTTAGATAGAGTTTCACTTTGTAGCCCTTGGTAGAGTGCCAAAGTATCATAGCTTACAGAACCTCAAACTCTTGGGCTCAAGCGATTCTCTTGCCTCAGTGTCCCGAGTAGCTAGGACTAGAGTTGCCTACCACTACACCTGGCTATTTTTAGAGATGAGGTCTCCCTCTTGCTCAGGCTGGTCTTGAACCCATGAGCTCAGACAATCCACCTGCCTTGGCCTCCCAGAGTGCTAGGATTACAGGCATGAGCCAACCATGCCCAGCACACGCAGGATTTTTTTTTTGCAGTTTTTTGGCCGGGGCTGGGTTTGAACCTGCCACCTCCGGCATATGGGACCAGCGCCCTACTCACTGAGCCACAGGCGCTGCTCCACACGCAGGATTTTTATTTATGAGCTGCAGAGTCTAGCGAAAGAAGCTCGCTTCAGTTTTTGCCAACAGAGTCCCCGAAATGCAGGCCTACCTAGTGCAGACCCCAAAGTCTGCCAGTTTCAACTAGCAGAAAAGTAAATACACTTTGACCCTTTGTTGAAATTTTACCTGGAAAAGTTTTTCCATTTCAGAGTCTTTCATCTTTTATTAGCCACCTCCTGCTCAGGGACAGCAAAAAAGTTTCCAATTACTGCTAAGTCCCAATGAACTCTCTACCTGGAATGCGTTTCCAACAGCTGCTGGTGTATCTACACCCTCTTTCTCCCATTTCATCCCAGGCACTTACCTCGGAAGCAGTAAATCCCTGGGAATTGTATCCAGAGTTGCCAAGCTCTCAGCTGTCTAACCTGCTCCAGTCTCATTTTCTTCTTATAAATTAATAATTTGAACCCCTAAATATCAGCACCCACGAGGCCTGAGATCTACTTCCATGTTGCTGATAGAACAGGAGCCTGAAGGGCTGGCCTGTTGCACTGCATAAACCCTGCCACACAGTCCAGTCTATTCCTTCAGCAAAATACTTGACTGCAGAGAGCACTTTTTAAAAAGAGTTCAGGAATAGGTCTTCATAGTCTCATAAGTATAGAGTGGGCTTGGCCATCTGTATAGCTCAGTGGCTAGGGCACGGGTCACATACCCCAGGGGTGGCGGGTTCAAACTCGGCCCCAGGGCCTGCCAAACAATGACAGCTACAACCAAAATTAGCTGAGCCTTGTGGTGGGTGCCTGTAGCCAGCTACTTGGGAGGCTGAGGTAAGAGAATCACTTAAGCCCAAGAGTTTGAGTTTGCAGTGAGCTGTGACAGCATAGCATTCTACAGAGGGCAACATACTGAAACTCTGTCTCAAAAAAAAAAAAAAAAGTATAGGTGGCTGTGGACAGCTGTCAATTTAGCTAAATGCTGCCTGGATGATTCTTTGTTTCTATACATTTGATTCTTGCTCCATATTTATTTTATTTATTTTTTTTGAGACAGAGTCTTATTTTGTCGTCCTCGGTAGAGTGCCATGGCATCATAGCTCACAACATCAAACTCCTGGGCTCAAGTGATTCTCTTGCCTCAGCCTCCCAAGTAGCTTGGAGTACAGGTGCCTGCCACAATGCAGGACTTGTTTTAGAGACGGGGCCTCGCTTTTGCTTAGGCTGGTCTCAAACCTGTGAGTTCAGCCAATCTACCAGCCTTGGCCTCTGAGAGCTAGGATTACAGGCATGAGCCACTGCGCCTGGTCTCCATGTTTAATTACTATTTTTTGAGACAGTCTCACTATGTCTCCCTCAGTAGAGTGCTGTGGCATCACAGCTCAGAGCATCTGCCAACTCTTGGGGTTAAGCGATTCTCTTGGCTCAGCCTCCCCAGTAGCTGGGACTACCAGAACCCACAACAATGCCCAGCTATTTTTTTTTATGGCTGTTGTCATTGTTTAGCAGGCCCAGGCTGAGCTTGAACCCACCAGCCTAGGTTCATGTGGCTGATGCTCTAACCACTGAGCTATAGGCACCGAGCTGTCCATATTTAATTTAAATGAAATAATTACAAAGTTCACATAGACCTATGCTGAAATGTTTCCCTAATAGTGGGTTCCTTCCACAGACAATAACTAATTTTTTTTTTCTTTTGGGGAGAGGGGCAGCATACAAAATAGAGGCTTGAACCACAAAGCGTTCTGCAGTGGTGAGGATGAATGGTTCTTTTTTTCCTATGCATGGGGGGCCCAGGGCTGTAGGCTCATTCCTTAATTGGTACTGGCTTTACAAATTAACACAAAAGATTAGTTTGATTTTGCTTGGAGTACAAGATGCAGAAAAGGAGGATGAGAAGTACCCATCTTATGAATAGTTTCCAAATCCCATTTGCCGTGTTGTCCCAGGCTGGTTATGGGAAGGCTGGCACTGAGTCCACAGACCCACCTGCCTCTAGGACATCACGCTGTTCAGTCTTTTGCTTATCTAATCACATTTGTGTTCTTACCCAATGTCCACTAGGTCACCGCATAGTCTCTCCCCCACCCAGCAAAGTTCCTAGTTAGGCCCTTACCTAGTTAGTTTGGATCAGCCAGTATCCAAACTTGGGGTAAAGGGACAGCTGCCAACTAGTCTGGAATTTGCAGGAGTGGTTAGTTGGTCTTGGTCTCTTCTCAATGCTCCCAAAGTATGATCCATGGTGTCCCTCTCTAAGCCTGACATCATGGTCCTGAGCGGACTAAGACCAGGACAGTCAGTTCTGTGGAGTCACACCCTGCTGAATCCCAGCTCTCAAGTCTGTCATGCCATGCTTCGCTGTCTTGGCAAGAAGCTCCCTATTTGCCTGGCAGCAGGATTGGTGACCATCCTTGTTCTGCTTTTAGCTGTGCAGCCTCTCATCCACTTTGCCTTGTGGTAAAGTAAAAAGCAGACTCTTCAAATGTCCAACCTTTGAGGCCTTGGGAAGGGAGGGTAGCAGCCAAGTCTTCGGTGAGATATTAGGCAGAGAGGCATTTGTCTTGGCTTACCTTTCAGGTGATAAGACGACATAAAGTCCCATGAATCTCCTTACTCAGAATTCACTTTCCCCCCAAAACTTATTAAAATGTCCATATCATTCAGGGGTGGCGCCTATGGGTCCAAGGAATAGGGCACAGGCTCCATATGCCGGAGGTGGCAGGGTTTAAACCCAGCCTCAGCCAAAAACCGAAAAAAAAAAAAAAAAAAAAAAAGAAATGTGCATGTCATTTAATGACTATAACTACTCATGGTTTAGCTACATGTCCTCCCTTGGTCTAGAAATCTGCAGTAATTCTCACCTACACTGATGGATATTTGAAGCTTTGACATCTCAGCCCTATGCCTGCTCCCCTGAGGTTGCTGGAAAGGCTCTGATTAAGTCCTCATTCAACTACTGGGAAGACAGTCCACAAATTAAGACTTATAATATTGTCACTATTTAGTTAGTACTCCCAAAGTCCTAAGTTCTCCCACTAATTTAAGAGATCCTGCTACCTCCTTACTCATATTTTTTAAAAAGAAGCAAAAGCCATCCTATATAATCATTCAATTCACCTGTAACTTGGGTTAAGTCTCCACATCAGTTCTCTGAGGGTAGTTAAGCCAGATTCTGAATTTTCCTCAGCCGGTGTTCATCTTGCTAGGGCAATGAACTGGTGCAGATGATGAGGGTAATAATCTATCTATCCAAGTGCAGGATCAGGGGGACTGCAGACTATTGACACACTCTCCCATAAAAGATAAGAGCTTGATCTACTTGCCGGTATACAACGTATCAGTGCTTCTTTCCCACACAAGTCTAAAAGAGGTCAACATTATTTCTGAAGACTTCCTTATTAGAATTCTATTTTGATTATAGTGATCTCACTGAGCTATTTTGAAATAGAAATGTGGCCAATTGCCTGGCCTCCCTCTGTAGTTTCACGTGGCTTTCAAAGAGAAGGAGGGCAGTGCTGACTTATGGTAAAAAGGTGAAAGGGTCCAGGCCAGCAACACAATTACTCAAAGTCCAGACGAGGGATAAGTAAATACAACGTGCCTGAAAGGCAGCCCTTGAGCACATTCCTCTGGCGGATATTAACTTATTAAATCAATCCTGATGACAAATATAAACTTTGCCCCCATCTCACCTGGCAACCACGAAAGAGGTGATGCCAGTTTATAAGTGGGAGCTGTCCCTGGATTTCAGGCTCCAACTTCCTGTCAAGATGTGGCACCTCAAACTCTGTGCAGTGCTCATGATCTGCCTGCTGCTCTTGGGTCAGGTAAGGAAGCGTATGTAGGGGTACGTGTGGAGCATGGAGCTGATAGAGGTAAGGGAACTGTAAGTGGAACTTGAAAACCAGATTCAGTCCTGAGGAATGGTTCCTGTTAAATCAATAGCATCCTGGGAATGATCACTTATCCAAGGTGTGGAGCAGGGTGTCAACTTTCGCATATGAGGTGAATTTGTCTTTGTCATACAGGTAGAAGGTTCCCCAATACCAGAATTGAGTTCAGCAAAGAGAAGGCTACGAAGAATGACCCCATTTTGGAGAGGGGTTTCCCTCAGGCCCATTGGAGCCTCCTGTCGAGACGATTCCGAGTGTATCACAAGGCTATGCAGGTATTCCACAAACTCAGGAACAGGGGTAGGCCAAGAGTGATCGGGAGACACACAGACCTCAGGATAAATCTGGGATGGAGGAGTGCCTAGTCAAAGGCTAGGAGCTCCATGGAGAAGCCTTTAGGAGTTAAGAGCTAAGAATAGGCAGGGTGCAGTGCCTAAAGCCTGTAATCTTAGCACTGGGAGGCCAATACATTGCCTGAGCTCAGGAGTTTGAGGCCAGTCTGAGCAAGATAGAGACCGTGTCTCACTAAAAATAGAAAAATTAGCTGGGTGTTTTGGTGGGCGCCTGTAGTCCCAGGTATTCAGGAGATTGAGGCAAGAAGATTGCTTGAGCTATGATACCATGGCATTCTACCAAGGGCAACAAAGTTAAGACTGTCTCAAACAAACAAAAGCCAAGAACAGTTGGACATGGGTGCCATGAAAGAATGATACTTCTTTACTTCTTTGGTTTTCTCTGACACCAGATAGATCAAGCAGAGGCGGCTTTGGTCACTCCTAGATCCAGTCTTCAAAATCATGTTTTCTCCTCCTCTAGAAAAAGACGCTGTTCCCTAACTGTGGCCCAGGAATGATGTACATACCAGAGGAAGAAAAGGACAGCAGGCACCTGCAACAATGCTCCGTTCTATGGAATATTGACTAACTGCATGTTCGATGGAGACCCATGAGTGAAGCATTCTTGTGTTTTAATATTTAAAGAGATATGCTTTAAATTAGTCTCCATTTCTTCTTAGAATGTTGATATGTGGTAAGCATAACCAAACTTATAAATTTAGAGTTTTCCTATGAATATTATTAAATGTCTCAAATTGAAATTTTAACAGTCTGGAATTCAAGCTTTTAAGGGGAAGGATTCACTCTGTATACTACAGAAAAAACCAGCATTGCATAATAATGATGTGTTGTTAAATTCTCAATCTGGAAAAGTGTGGTGAGAGTTAGTTTAGCTACAGCTATGCAGCCTTGGCAAGTTCCTAAGACGGGTAAGGTTGCCCACATGCCACCTAATGATGTGTCCAAGTTTGTATGATTGTCTAAAAA
Source organism: Arctocebus calabarensis (assembly GCA_963573935.1). Taxonomy (NCBI): domain Eukaryota; kingdom Metazoa; phylum Chordata; class Mammalia; order Primates; family Lorisidae; genus Arctocebus; species Arctocebus calabarensis. Next base: position 5,727 of record CAUYON010033187.1, on the reverse strand, counting down.
GGGCAAAGTTGGAGTTGAAGAAGTGTAAAGAGCACAGTGTTTATAAACTTTAATACAGAAAATCTATTTGATATTTATTAAACTTAGTTTCTCCAGCTATGGTTTGGCATTATACAAAGCATCTTAATGACACAGTAGAGTTAAAAAGATCTTTACAAATTGAAATGTGATACCCTTGTTCTCCAAATATTTTAATTGCCATAAATTTGTTTAAAAATACACATTAAACGCATGTCTGACACTCTAAACTTTCTATAATTTCAATACCACAAAATACATATAATATACTATACAGTTGTGGAAAAATCTAGTTAGTATATAATACTTTGCTCACCATTAACAGCTTTATTATGTGAAATGCACATACTGACTTAGAAATCCTAGCTTTTGAGCCCCAAAGTACCTCTGAAATTTTAATGTATTGCAACAAATAAAAATCACAGTATATAATTGAAATTTTGGTTGAAAAATGTCAGATGCCTAAATATTTTGGGTAAAAGAAATGTAAAACAAAGATTTGGATCATGTACAAAACAAAGGCATCCTATCAGTCACTAACAGTACCTTTCTGCCGAATCAATAGGCTTTTTATTTACTGGCAGTTATTTCCTTCCCTCCAAAACCCTCCCCAAATATCAAACCATTATTTACCAAATAATTTTAATTTCAAATAAAAGGATTTTCAATAAATATATAAGTATTTCTATCCTCCATATACAAAATTTCCTAAAACCATTCAAAACGGAGGCTAGATAGAAATTTTCATAACTGTGCTTACCAACCACACAGCTGGCCCTCAAAGGTGCCTTTTTAGGCACTGTCAATTGGGCCAGCTCTGTTGGTGAGCCCCCCTCACCCCATCTTAGTACTGCTGAATGCAAATGTCAATGATCTGCCAGGTGTGTGCATAAAGTTGTAAAATGGGGACACTTCTTGAACAGCAACAACAAACTCAACAGTATGGATAACCATGGCATTGATTTGAAAGGCAGCATTTCCAAATAGGTATTTTCCAGAGAGGAACATAGCAGGCAGAAAATCCCAATGGTTAAAAGCTGAAAAGAAACCCCACACGGAAGCAGTAAGAGGTCAAAAAACTGAATATAACTACAATTTCTGGGTGGGAGCTTTTCCACATTTAGAAAGCTTTTTTTGTTTTTGTTTTAAGAATGGCAAGTTATGCTTAGCTGAACAATGGTGACAGGAAGAGGTCAATGCTGACATTCCCAAAGCCAACTGTTTACGTTGTGACTACTAAGGTTGCTATTTTACAATGCTTAAAGATCTCTAAGACTTGCTTTAGACTTAAAACTGCAATACCTCATTCTGTGACCAAATTCCATTAAAAGAGATTATTATTCTTCCTCCCTTTACTGGAGACAGCAAGTTCTTTTTAATTAACCCTAGAGTTTCATGTGAATAGGAGCTCAGTAAGATCAGCATGTAGTAGATGATCCAGAGGTCTAAAATGAATTTCTCCATTAGTGAATGTGTGAAAGATATACTCAACAAATATGAACAACTTGCTCTCTCGTCACTACATATTTGAAACTGCTCAATAATTAGCTCTTTAATTGGTTTTACTGAAAAGCAACCTTAGATGTGCAATTTTATTACTGGAAAAAAGTCTGCCTCTCCAACACACCGATGCATAAAGTCAAAATGAAATCTGTGTTCCATGTAGGGAATATGAGTTATAGGAGTCTATATGGATTTGAAATGCTCTGGCCCCCCAAGTTACTTAAGTTTTTAAAAAAATCATCACCACAGTGCCTAAACAGTCATCTCCAATAGATGATCCTGGGACCCAGAAACAAACTCCTATAAGTCAAAATACACGATGAGGCCATTTTGTTCAATTAGCAACTGGAAAATTAAAATCGTTCCCACCCTGTAAGAGCCCTATTACACTACAGAAGGACTCAAATATATTTTAATAGTCATTTTACTACAAATCATAGTAATTAAGCTTTAACACTCTTAAGGGAATACACATTGCACCCTTGAACATTAATGTTCAAGGTGTCAACAAGAAAGTGTCTTAGATCAATTTAATAAATAATGTGGAAATAGTTGCACTAAGCTAAAATACTAAACACACACATTTTTGACGAACTAATCTCATGTTTTCATACATACGTACATATATATAAAGTGTGTATGTGTACATAATTTTAAGATCCAAAGTTGCATACCCTCACACCTAGAAGAGTGCACAATGTACCCCTCCTCTACATAACTAGGCATCACTGAGTGGAATAATCACTGGCTGCTCTGAAACTCCACAGAGCACTGGCCTCCATAGCTAGCATTTTCATTTGTAACAGTTGCCTTCCATAGGCTCCTGCTTCATGATGCAAGCTCATTCATTAAGTTAATGTACCAAAGTTTCAGTCATTAAATACAAAATGATGCTGTCTGACCACGCTGATTAAACCTTGAATGAAAAGAAATGAACAACAATTAAAAAAAAACAGTGAATCTAATAAAGCCACAAGTGTGACACTCAAGGTGCAGCCCAGATGCCTATGGATCTATCCGTGTAAAAGCTCTCCAGAAACACAGGCGCATGTGGGCACGTGCACACATTACTCTAAATTGCTTTTACATTGGAGAATTAAATCAGTGGTGGTCAAACTTCTCCACTCTTCGGCAGCTATAGCTGTAAATTTATCTGAAAGTACTCATGTTTGTATAGTTGGTTCTCAGCTACTTGCCCAGAAAAAGGTAGAACTGAGGCAAGTAATGGGCTGGATGCTCTCCAGCCAGACTAGAGCCTGGGCTGAGTTATGAAAGTCTGAATCACTTGAAAGGGATTGTTCCCCACAGCCCAGCCCAGGCAAGACTACTATGACAACTTCATCCATTGTAAAGAGTCCAAGGTGTAGGAGGCTGCCTCCTGGCATACAAGTGTGGTTGTGAAGAGCAGTCAACAGAGTAATCGTTAAAATAGTTGCTATGTAGTATTTCTATAATTAACTATATATTAAGTACAAGTCTTAGACTAAGTTAAGTTTTTAGCCGCTTGTCAAATTCAGTTTTAAATGGTTAGAAAACATTGAGGACACCTACTGAGGAGGGAGGAATGGTCACCTGTAAAGGAGTCCAAAGAATGTGCTAGAGCAGATGATGACACAGACAGAACATTTGAGAAGACAGACATGGATGAAGAAGTAGTATTTCCACAGCTTTGACAATGAATGTTCAATTATTTAGAATAAGATTCTGATCCACCACCCATTACTATCTTGTGGGAAAAACCCTCCACAATGAAAAGCTTAAAAAATTCATTCTCTAAGAACTAATACCATTTTAAAGAGAAAATATCTTATAGAGCAGCACCATAAAACATGCAGGAAATTCGGCTTTAACAAAGTTATCAGTGTGACCCAAGAAGTGCTCCTGCTGCCTTTCAGGACACACAAGAGACTAGAATACACTAGAACTGAGAGGTGCCCCACTGGCTCTTGTTGAAAGTCTAAAAGCCCAGAGGATAATTTTCCACTTCTAAGACATCACTGCAAATTAAGGAATCAGAGAAATCAGAACAGGACATACACGTACCTGCTTAACAAAAGTTAATTCTTATTAAACAGCTATCATGATCGCTGAGTTGTTCTCTTAAGGAAAACTGTTCCTAGAACACACTAAGATTAAATTAAAAAGGTATCAAAGGCAATTTATCCAAAGGAAAAAGATTAAATTCAATGTAATTTGTATATCTCCATCTTCAGTGATGTAAAAACAACTTGAGGTACAAAACAGTTAAGAAGCTCTATAAATATGAGGCCACAGGGCAATGAAGTACACTAGCTTCGGAAGTAAGAGTAAAAAAAAAGACACACACAAAAGGTTCACCACACCACTGGACTGGGAGCTTTTCTATCTCTTCTTCCCCCTTCCCCATTTCAAGCCTTAGCAAAAAACTACAAATAGTGGGGCAATGTTTTTTTTAGTTCTCTCAATGGATGGGTTTATTTTTGGAATGGGAAGAAGGACAAATTGTTTTCTGAAGCAGCATCACCCAATTGGTTACACTAAATCATGTATAAAAGCATTAGCTTTTCTGAAAGGATTAATCTTTATGTGACCCTAAAGGAAGATTTAAAAGGAAGAGAATTTAACATTATCACTGTAGAAGACCAACAAGTTATGAATAATCTGGTCCTAGTGTAAAACTTTATCTGTAAACAATCCATAGAGTCTTCATTTAAAGGTAAGATTTAAGGCACACCATATATGATAGGGGCATTAAAAACAAAGCATATACAGAGGGTAAACGTCTTACCTTTGACTCCTATATGCACCTTGTAGGGAAAGGTACTCCGATATACAACTCTTACAGAGCTGGCTTCTTAAGCTCTATCCCGTTCCCCTCCCTTTCCCAAGACAGCTCACATTAAACCAAGTTAGGTACTTTCCTAGTGTGAATTTTCTGATCCCATCAGAAACATATATCATTGATGAGGGCCTTCATAATACAAAGGGAATAAATACAACACAGACTTTAAAAGGAAAAATTCATCATCTCTACATCAGGCATTAGAACTATAAGTTGTATACCAAAAGCACACACACCAAAGCTCCAGCCCATTTGTACATCAGTCACTGTATGCACATATCACAATTTAGAGCATCACAATTTAGGAGGAAAACAAAAATCTAAGAAAGATTTTAACCTTCAAACATTGTCAATTAAAGAAACATAGGCAGCAATCCTCAAGAGTTGGATCATCCTTTTTTCCCACAGTCATGTATTGTTTCAATTAGGTATCAAATGATTAGAAACAAAAAGGAACACATGAGCTGGACACACTGTGTGCACCTGTTATGCTGGCTTACTCACACCTGTAATCCCAGCTACTTGGGAACGTCGCTTGAGCCCAGGAGTTCAAGATCAGCCTGGGCAACACAGTGAGATCCCATCTCTTAAAAAACAAAACATGGTTTTAATAAAATCCACAAAGTTCAAGATTGTCCTTTTATGAAACTTCAACATGATATGCACCTTTTACAAAGTTTGCCTGCCCTCGTTTGTAATGCATTAAATGCAAGGAATAGTCACCTTGTGATTGCTGTAGTGTTATTAACACACATTCACAGTTTATGTAATAATGCATACCAAATTAGACATTTCATCTTACATCCACGTAGAATGCCATCTTCTCACATATATAAGTGATTTTTTCATGTGTAGAAGAATATCCTTAATACCATAAAGTCTACAATAAGAAAATTGTAGTTAAGATTTCCAATAATAACATCAGGTAGTAGGTGTAGAAAGAAGATGTCCTTATTTTAGGTGAACCAATTCTTACTCTTAGAAGAGCTATCACAAAGACATTATTAGGTAACAAACCTCCCAAAGTATATAAATAAAAATGTCTACATTAAATTTATGCTAAATATTCAACAAAGTAAATTTACAGACAGAAATAACTAAGTTTTAAACTAGCCCCAATCTGGGAACTTAAAAAAATTAAAATAAATAGAATTTCAACTGATTAGTTATGAATTGCAACTGGAATTTCAATCTTATTACAGATCACTGAAACCATCTGATCAATGTGCTGCATATTTAAAAGTATTTAAATAATTTTTCACATTGGGAATATTAAAGGGGCCAATCGACATATGGTGTTGGGTTATAAAAATAACACATGAACCAAGGAGGAGAAAACCATTCCTTATTCTTAGTGTCGACTAGGTGGCATGGTATGGCAGTTT
>CAUYON010033186.1:0-18417 GCA_963573935.1 Arctocebus calabarensis | reverse complement strand
CCTTTTTTGACATTAGTTGCTTTAAATCCACATGTATCTGAAGATAAGATCGCAACTCTTCTTTTCTTCTGAATTCTGTTTGCCTGAAAAATTGTCTTCCAACCTTTAACTCGGAGTTTTAATTTGTCGTTTGAAGCTAGGTTGTTTCCTGCAGAGGGCAAATGGATGGCTCGTGTTTTTCAATCCAGTCAGCTAATTTCTGCCCCTTCAGTGGGGAATTCAAGCCATTAACATTCATTGAGATATTGATAAGTGTGGCAGTAATCTATTCATTTTATTTTGTGAGAGTCCATTGCTTAGTTTTATCTTTTGCATCAGTGTGGAAAGCAGGTTCTGTCCTTTAGTTTCTGAGTTCTTACTTTGCTGTTGATCCATTTTGATGGTCAGTGTGTAGAAGAGGTAGAAACATTTCCTGTAGAGCTGGTCTTGTTGTGGTGAATTTCCTCAATGTTTGTATCGCAGTAAATGGTTTGATATCTCCATCAATTTTAAAACTTACCTTTGCAGGCTATAGAATTCTGGGCTGGAGATTGTTCTGTTTAAGTAGATTAAAGGTAGATGACCATTGTCTTCTTGCTTCAAAAGTTTCATTAGAGAAGTCTTCAGTCACCCTGATGGATTTTCCCCTGTGGGTCAAGTGATGCTTACACCTGGCAGCTTAAAGACTCTTTTCTTTGTCTTGACTTTGGACAGGTTCATTACAATGAGTCTTGGGGAAGCTCAGTTAGAGATGAGGTGACCTCGGGTCTTTCAGATATCCCTCTGAAAGGAGAGGGGTAGAATCTTTGGTGATATTTGGGAAATTTTCATTTATAATATTCTCTAGTATGGCTTCCGTTCCCCTGGGGCATTCTTCTTCCCCATCTGGGATACCTATAACTCATATGTTTGGAATACTTCATAAAATCCCACAATTCTGTCAGTGAATGTTTTCCTTTCTCTCTCTTCAACTATCTGAGTTATCTCAAGAGCTTTGTCTTCTACCTCTGAGATTCTTTCTTTTTCATGTTCTAATCTGTTATTGGTACTTTCTATTGCATTTAAGTTCCCTAATTGACTGGTTCAGTTCCTTCAGCTCTGCTATATCCTTTCTATGTTCTTCCTATCATTAATCTCTTATTTGATTCTGTTTTTGGATTTCCGTTTGGTTTCCTTTATTGTTTTCATCATCTGTATTCTAAGTTCTCTTTCTGTCATTTCTAAAATTTCTTTATAGGTGGAATCCTCTGCAATAGTTACCTCATGGTCCCTTGCGGGGGGGCTTGCTCTGGAATGTTTTTTCATGTTGCCAGGATTTTTCTGCTGAATTTCCTCATGAGTGTTTTACTCTATCCTTTTCCTTGCCCCAATGTTCCTTCCACTTCCTCTTACACTTTAAGTTGCCATTCCTCTGGCTTAGGGTTTTTATGAGTCAGAAGCTGGTGGGATTGTACTGAATGAACAGACACAACCACTTGCCAGTTATCCACTGCTTTTGTCCTCCTCATAGGGTCCAAAAGTCTCTTGCTGACTACCTGTGTCCCCAGAGAGATGTGTTTGGGCAAATCCCACCAGCCAGAGATGCTTGAGGTCATCTCTCCCCAGTGTCACCATGCCCAGTTGCAAGGAAGCTGTTATTAGGCCACCATCTTGCTCCTCCCAACTTAGCTATTTATTTCTAATGAGTGCTCATGAGAATCCATTTATCAGCTCCAGTAACTTGGCCAGGCAGGACTTAAGAGCATCCACATCCTCTGTGAGCATGGTGAGCAAGGAAGGAGGGCTTGACCACCAGTCTTCATCAGGCCTGCCATGGGTCTTCACTCGCCACCTCCTCATGCCCTTCACATCTCTCAGTGCCCCAGACCACTGGGCATCTTAGAAGCATCAACTTTCTCCCCCTAGGTAAACACATTTTAATCATCTATATATTTTAGAAAAACTATAGTTAAATACTAACATTAAAATATAGAACAACCATATAAATATATACGCAACTTAGCACATTAATCTACAGCTATTCACTGAATGTCTTCTGTGTTCCAAGCACTGCTCTGACCAACAGGGGTAAAAGAGGAAAAAAAAATCTCTTTCTTTTGAACTATTGACAATCCTATAGGGGACTGAGACTGGAAACAGACATCTACACATGCTGTAGGAGAACATAGAGAGCATCTCATCAAGGCTTTGGGTCTTAGCTTTCACCTAAAGGGAAAATTGCCAAGTAGAAGAGTTAGCAGAAAATTGTAGCCAGGATGAAGACAGCCTTCAGATAGTATAGATCCAAGGCCAAGGTGCATTGGAAAAAACATACAGAGCTTTATGTGTGTGAAGTGCATGTTGGAAGAGAAAGGAGCCATAAGGTAACTGAGTTTATCAAGAGCCAGGTTGAAATCTGCCACATTAAGTCATTTGGATTTGATTCCAGGGCACTGGTGAGATTATGGAAATCTTTTACAAGAATTGTACACGTGTTCAGATTTGTTTTAGTGTTGTGGACAATGAAATTCTAGGTTTATGCATTAGGAATCAGACAGATCAGGTATGAGGCAGCCTTAGTAAAACAAGACTTGATGACCTCAACTTATCTAATGATGCAAAGGATGAAACAATCTTAATAAATATTTAGTTGAAGAAGAATACAGACGAAACCAGGAAAAGGCATCTTTGTCTGAGAAATCAGTAAATTATTTAGTAAATTATCAGTTTGTCAAGGAGGATATCCCTTTTAACACTTTGAGTTATGTGGTCATTTAAATACATGTAGAGTATTCAATATAGAATAAAGTAAGCTTTTGTTATTAATCGTGTATATTTACAAAAGTCATATTTACAGAAGTTACTGATGGGTACTGTCTCCATTACCTTGAGGAAATGTATTCATTGTTCACCACAAAATAATCCTCATCTTTCTTATCAGCTATTGTGTAAATGAAGAAAACTTGTAAGTATTTTAGAATTTTACAAACATTCTAATTTGGTGCATAGTTAAGACCTATTAATGATATATTTTTGCTAGAAAAGCATTTGTTTCATAGAACTCTTTGAAATCATTTTGAAAATCTATCTTCTCTATTTAGTCGCATCCCTCTTTTGTAATAGGTTTTGCTGTTATAAATAGATATTCTGAGATTTAATTCTAGTCAGTGACAAAACCCTAACCATATATGGTATTGTTAATTGTTACGAAGCAAAATAAATGCAGCATTTTTTGAATCTTGCTTAAGACCAAATGTTGTTAGATTACGTGTGTATGTTAGTGAACCATTGTACTCTGCACAACTATTGGTTAGCTTTTTTATTTTTCCAAAAGAGGCTGCAAATGTGACTGCATATTATTAAATCTTTTTTAAAACATGAACTTAGAAACACTACTTACATTAATAATAATTCCTCTAAAATAATTACATTTTTAATAAATTTCCCTTCTTTTTTCTATGTTCTTAAATAAAAAATATGTCCAGGGTGATGCCTGTGGCTCAGTGAGTAAGGCACCTGTCCCATATCTGAGGGTGGCCAGTTTGAACCCAGCCCCAGCCAAACTGCAACAACAACAACAACAAAAACAAGTCCAAAGTTAATTGCAGTAGGCTATCACTTTCCTTTGTAGAAGGTGGTAGGAAACCTACAGAATCATTTAACATGTACTTTACATACCAAATTCATCAACAATGTAAGACAATTTTAAATGGAAAAGATTTATTCCATCCCACTAAGCTTTCCTCTATACCCAACATTGTACTTTTCTATGCATCACTTTAATCTCATAACTCCTCTATAATAATTTTATACATTCCTTAGAAAAAGTGTAATCTTCATAATTAGAAAATTTCTTGCTTTAAAAGAATACTGTTAGGCTGTGCACAGTGGTTTATATCTATAATCCCAGCACTTTGGGAGAACAAAGCAAGAGGGACCCTTGAGGCCAAGAGTTCAAGACCAACCAGGGCAACATAGTAAGAACTTGTCTCTCTGTTACAGAGCAAAAACAAAAACAAAAACACTAGCAGGAATTGAATGCATCTTTAACCCTAGCTACTTCAGAGTCCTAAGCAAAAGGATCCCTTGAACCCAGGAGTTGGAAGTTGTGGTGATGTAGGGAGGTAAAGTTGTGCCTATTGTCCAGCCTGGGCAATAGAGCAAGACCTTGTATTAAAAATAAATGGATTAATGAATAAACAAATAAATAAATATTAATATAAGGCAGCCCAAAGGCAAACTTATATGTTTCATTTGATTGTAAAATATAAGACAGTATGTTTTTCTATTATTTCTTAAACATGTGATATAATATGTATATACTCTAAGCAAGTTTGTCTGATAACAAAAGAGTTTTCTATTTGACTCATTAGGTATATTTTAATTGTTGATATACAGCATTATGTGTTGAATTGTTTAAAAAAACATAAAATAATTTCTATATAAAATTTGAATTTGTATAATCACCTATTGACGAATCTCTTCTATAAAAGACTTAGTCTCTCAAGTTAAGAAATTCCCCTAAAAAGAAAGGAAGTCTGGAAAGTAAACATACAGTCTCTTGACAACTCATTAAGCAGTCACACCTTCTTATACAATGCCAGCTGTAGCCACATTCTTCAGGCCAAAAGAATAAAATTAGAGGAAAAGGATTGGGAAGTTTAGGATATCTGGTTACCAGCACTACTTTCAATGTAGCCCAGAAGTTCTGATCGTCACTATTTTCTTCACTGTCCTAGGATGCATGATTTCCTTATTCAGAAATACTTTCATGGTATGCTCATGTGATCCCCGACTGAGAGTAAGAAGCATGTGATCAGTGGGAAGCCCACTCCTATCTTCCAGGAATGAAATCCCAAAAGCCTTAAATGGGATGAGACATTGCTAAATGTGTTGTGGAATCCTTTAATGTCCTTAAGCATAAAGCTGAGGATCAATTATTATTTTAGCATGGAATAAAAGCGTCACTATCTGTTTTCAATTTCCTGATACTTCCATGTTGGTGTGTCTAGTGAACCATGAAATTATGTCATCTCTTGTTAATCTCAGTATACTTTCCATAGCAAAATTTACCAGTGTCCCTTAGACAAACACATCCAAGACAATTTCAGGATCATGATCACAGTCTACATGCAACTATAAGAATGTTGATAGTCATTCTGGCAACGCAATTAGGTGTGTTTTGTGCCACCCAAAATATCATTGCTGCACTCAAAGGTCCTGCTAAATCTTTAGGTAAATGAGGAGTTCACTAGCATGGACCTCTGTAACATTACTAAATATACCTTTTAGAAATCTGCTCTGTAGTCTTAAAAACTGTGCTAAGATATAGTTATGTCAATAAGGCAGAGAAGCAAACACTGAATGGACCACTGAGGGAAACCCTGGGTTTTCTTCTGTCAGGAGAGTGAGATCCACTATATTTGGAATGAAATCATTTGGGCTATAGAAATAGCAGTGAGACTACATTCTCATTGTCCACATTATCAGTCCCCATAACAGTTCAAAAGTCAGTGGAAGTAAGATGCTAGAGAGACACTCTTTCAACTCTTTTTCCATGATTCTGGAAATTTTTTTCCTCCACAGATTTAACCTCGTTACCATTATGTAAGAGAAAGGCATTCAGAACACTTTCCCCTCGTATCCCATATTTACAAAAGATAAAGACAACATTGTACCTAGTAGGGGAAATATGTGAGTGTGTGCAAATACTCACACAAACACAAATACATACACATAGGTCCAAGATTAAGGTGCCAGCAGGGCTGATTTCTCCTGAGGCCTTTCCCTTTGGGTTTCAGACAGTGTTTTCATGTGGCAAGTTTTCTGTGATGTTTCCTATTGTAAACCATCCTTATGACTTCATCTAATTCTAATTGTGTCTATAAATGTTCTACCTCTAAATTCAGTCACACTGGGGGTTAGGGCTTCAATTTATGAGTTTGTGGAGATATAGTTCAGTTCATAAGAGGGAGGAAAGGAGATTAATCCCAAGCTTTTAGAGAAATTCAAATATTGTTGGATATTGATTTTGTTAGTAACATGGAAAGAAGAAAGTGAATCTGAGACATATTTTGGAGATGTAATGGATAGGGTCACATTAAGTGGTGCCTCCATCTTCCTTATTCTAACCTGAACAATGAGTAAGATGAAGGCAACATTTATTGCCATCAATTACATCAGAAGAGGACAACTCTGAGGCTAAAGGAGGAAGGAGATATTAGGTTCATTTTGGACATGTGAATAATACTATGTTTATGAAACACCTGAGGAAGACCTTTTAGAAAAGAATATATCTAAAAGAATTCTATATACTAAGTGGAGTAGTATATGAAAATGGAGTAGACTGAGGACTAGGAAATACATTTATTTTGAAAAATAAAGGATAACATTTCTGAGAGCATCTGGATTGTAAGAACCTATATCACACAGGGATTGCAGGTCTGGTGAGTTAGACAATAAAACAATTTTGGGGTGCTCTGAGAAAATAAGTAATTCAAAATAATGAGCTGTTGTGATTCTGTACTATTTTGAGCTTTAATGATATGTGATTATGGGGCCCAAGTCATGGGACAGGCCTTTGTAACCTATGTAGCTGTAATCAGGCAGCAGTAATATTTGTTCCTCTGATTATAGATTGGTCTTCTTCTTCCTTACCTGCATCATTTTCTAAAATGTTGTAAATGATAGAAGCATGGAATTCACTGTGGAACTTCAGAGATTTACCATGCTCTTAGCTTTTTCACACAAAGACTTAGTGGCTGCCATATTTTCTGAAAATGGATGTTAAATACATTCTTTTGATTTGGAAAGCAAATGAAAACCTGCTATAAAGAAAAGAAAATAATTTGCATAGAAAAGAAAACAAACTAATTAAGAAAAAAAATCAATCAATTTGTTAAACTCTGAAACCAACCCTGTATAGAAAGTTTTGTAATCTTGTTAAATTTTGTTATGTTCTGCCTTTATCAGCAAGAACTTAACTTTTAACTTCCAATCACTCTACCCCATTTCACTGGCATCTGCATATCCCAAATAGCCTTTTTCAGCTTTTTGTTTGAATAAACTCTTTAAAACTGGATTTTGATCCTTTCAATTACTTCACGTTGACAGGTCTAATACACTTTGTTAGAGAAAGTGGCTTTATTCTAAATTTAGTACTATTTTTTTCTTTAGAATTTTTATGGTGAGATTTGTAAATACAAAGCAAGATGCAGGAAATAGTCAACTTGGTAATTCTCAAACAAAAGTCTTTATTTATAAATGAAACACTTTCTTTTGGCTAGGACAAAAACAACTTATTTTATTATGTTTGATCCAGGTATTTGATGATATAAAAGAAAAAAAAAACTTAGCAAGAATAATTTCCTGAGCATTAGGTAAAATAATCACATGTACTTTAATTTCTGTTCAAACTCATAGAGCAAGAATATATATAATACTAATATGATTTATACTTGATTCTAGAAGAGTACTTTCAATATTTCATATTGAAATCAAAGATTAATTATTTGGAAATCATCAAAGGCCAAATGACACCTTACACATTTATAACAAATCAGTTTTAAGTTATAACCAAAAAATTATTCTGTAATATAAATTAAGAGCAAGATTTTCTAAGAGCAACAGACAGCGAAATAAAGATGAGTATTCACTCTGGTACTCATGTATACTCCTCAATAACTATATTTAATCAATGAAATCTCAACTAAATAACAACATAAATAGTATTGTCAATGGGAAAACACCCAATCTTATAGAGTAATTTAAAGAGGTTTATTCTGAGTCAAGTATGAGGACCAGGGCCCAGAGCCATGCCCAAGAAGCTTAAAGCAAGTGGTGCTTGGCATGGTTGGGTTACATTTGGGTTATATGCATTTTTAGGAAACAAGAATTATAGGTCATCATAATTATAGGTAATCATAATAAATACGTGTACACAGAAGGTGTACTTTGCTTTGGCCTTAAAAAATGAAAAATCTTATTGCTAAAGGCTTATAGCTTTACAGGTGGGTTTAAATATTCTTTAATTTTTAATTGGTTACAGTAATGAAGCTTTGTCTAAAGGCCCTAAATATTTTAAGTTAAAGAAGTCTGGGGTAGTTCCTATGGCTCAAGGAGTATGGCACAAGTACCATATACCAGAGGTGGCAGGTTCAAATCTGGTCCCACCCCAAAACTGCAACAACAATAACAACAACAACAACAACAACAACAAAAAGAAGAAGAAGAAGAAGAAGAAGAAGAAGAAGAAGAAGAAGAAGAAGAAGAAGAAGAAGAAGAAGAAGAAGAAGAAGAAGAAGAAGAAGAAGAAGAAGAAGAAGAATTATTCTGTTAAGCAGAGAGAAGTCACTGGACGTAGACTCATGAGATCTGTTGGGTAAAATGATGGCCTATAGATGTGGAGGAAATTTTGTTTTTTATAGCCTTAGGTCTATTCATGAGTTATGAAGAATATTTCCAAGAAGGGAGGGAGAGCATGATAAGAAGTGTATCTCCTCCCTTCTCAAGGGGAAGGGATTCAGCTTTAGGGTATTTCTGGGGATCCTTGGCCAAGAGGGGATCGATTCTGTCAATTGGGGCTTTGATTTTATTTTAGTTCACAGTTTATAATCATCCAATTTTAGATCCAGAAATTTCTTCTACTTTAAATGTCAAATAGTATCACTTTCATCCAAACTAGGCATTCATTCACTTTAATTACTGACAGATCTTTTCTCAATCACATTTAATAAGAAAAAAGTCAAATTTGAGAGGATATAATGCTAGACTCTTTAAAATTTATTCTCTTCCTCTAAAATTAAGATCTGTAGTAAAAGCAGAAATGATCTTAGTATTCTCATTTCCAGTGGTTGGTTTGAGAAATTAAATGTCCAAACTGTGAGCGATAAGACATAGAGGAATATATTTTAGAAATATATAGTTCCAATTGATACTGACCATTATTTATTGATCATAAGGAGAATTAAGCTGAGAATAAAGCAGACAGAAAGGACAAAAAAAAAAAAAAAAAGCAAAGGTAGGTCTTTGAAGACATGAGTGAATGACCTATCCATCCAGTCCTAAAACCCAATTTATCTTTGGGTGTTCTGTTATATGAATTAAAACATTTGCCTTTGGTCTGAGAGAATTTGAGTTGAATTATTCATTTTTATTAACTGCAGCTGCAATATGTTAAATAGTATGCAAACTAAGCTCCATATTGATGATCCTTCATTGTATGGTCATTATTGATTTTCCTCCAAATGTTGACATATATAAATGATTACAACATATATTAAACTCTCAAATAATTCCAGTATGAGGATTTTATAGTCTTCTGATTAGGAAACGAGATATCAAGTGTGATGGGAATGGGAACATAATATCCAGATCTTCACCAGGAAAAATCTCCAGCCTCCAGCACTTTTATCACCTGTTTCGCCCCTCTAGATCCATTTTATGCAAGGTCAAACCCTTCCCAGGATGGCTTACACCTGTTGGCAAGCAAGGTGGAGCTCATCATTTCAGTCTAACTTAGACTAACTTTGACAGCCAGCATTTGTTTTAGGATGCCACACAAGATTAGATGAAGTTTGCTAGGCCTTTATCACTATTAAACTTCTCTTTCAGACGCATCCTGCTACCTTTACATCTACTTTCATAATTACTGTTCCTTAACATATGTTATTCCATTACTGTGTCAATTTCTGTAAAACTTAACCAGCCACATACTTACCAATAGGTTACCTAAGCTATTTTTAGTATATATTATTACCTTAAAGGTATGTAGTAAGAATCTCGGATAGCAAAATTTCTCAATTATTTTACTTGAAATGTAAATTAATTTTACTTGAAATGTAAAACGTAAAAGACTTATACCAATCTTATACATGCCATCACCACATTTACTAGATGTTCTAGTATTTTCTATTTATTTCTGCAACTTCTCCGTTAGGATAAATACAAATGTGCATAAATAATTTTTTTCTTTATGAATGCATGGTTCTTGTGTTGGGGGACTAACGCAGCCACACACACACCCTTTTCCCTCTTCCTCTTCTCCTACCCTCCTAAGATAAAAACACAAAAGATTTGGCTAACCCACACCAAGAAACCTTAACTTTTCAAACAAGCTCTGGAATGTGCCCACCTCCTTTATAAAAGGGTCTCTAATTCCTCCACCTTCACCCAGCACAGATGCCACATTTGGACTTCCTAAGCCGTTGCCCTGCCCTTTGAATAAACCTGGCCTGAACATCTTCACTATGGCCTCCTCTCTGGGCCCATTGTATACACCTTTCAGCTTATAATGTTAATTTTTGTTAACTTGGCTGGGCCATGGGTATACATATATTTGGTCAAACATTATTTGGGGATTTTCTGTGATGACATTTTGGATGCAGTAGAATTTGATTAAAGCAAACTGTTGTCCATAATGTGGGTGGCCCTCAACTAATAAATATATAAAACAAAATGCTGACTTCTCATGAGGAAAAATTAATGCTCAGGTAGCCTGCTTTTGATCATTTTTGATCACTATCTGAATCATCAATTTTTTTCTGTTTCCACAACAGATGATCTTCAGAAGTGTAACAATGTCTTTCGTGGGTCTCCAGCAGCTGGTCCATTATGCACATTGTGGACTTGATTGCCTCCATAGTCCTGTGAGCTGATTGCTTATAATAAATTTTAGTGTATAAACATAAAGTACCTACAAATACACATTCAACCTCTTGGTTCTCTTGTTCTGAAGAACTCGGGCTAATATAATGTTTGATATATATAATAGATGTTCAATAAATATTTACTTCTAAAATTAAAAGTATAAATTCCTTGAGAAAAATTGCTGGCATAATAGGTTCTCAATAAATATCTATTGTATAAGTCAAATATTTACTACAAAAGATGAAAACATTAAAAGTAAAAGTCGGATATAGCTGGCATTTTTTAAAATTATTTGAAGGAACATAACTCGATTAAACATAGATATCAAAGAAAAGGATGTATTATAAAATTAGAAGATGTTGCTTAAAACTAATTATAGAACTATAATTTGGTGTCAATAACATGACAGTGAGACCTTTGTTGGCTAATATTGAGGCACCAGCTGATAATGGATATACCCCATTCTTTTACTTTTGAAAACTTTGAAAAATTCAAAATGGCCCAGTACTCTTCTAGTCAAGGATGTGCTATATAATTAGTGTGTGACTACCAACCCTCTCAATGGTCACCAACTATTGTAGACATATAGTTATGAGAGACAAATCATGGCAGGAAAAATAATGAATAATATGCACAAGCAAAATACAACAGTAGAAAAATCTAAAACAGAGCAAAATCAGTAGACAAAGCGACAGTCCCAACAACAAGCAGAAATGTCTAGGAGTGAATATCTTAAGTTAGTACAAAAGACAGAATCTCAAAAATTTTTTTTTTCTTTTTTGAGGTAGAGTCTCACTATGTCACTCTAGGTAGAGTGCTGTGGTGTCACAGTTTACAGCAACCTCAAACTTTTGGGCTTAAGCCATTCTCTTTCCTCAGTCTCTTGAGCAGCTGGGACTGCAGGCACCTGCCACAATACCCAACTATTTTTTGGTTGCGGTTGTTATTGTTGTTTTAGCAGGCCCAGGCCAGGCTCCAATGGCCAGCCTCGGTGTAGGTGGCCAGCGCCCTACTCGCTGAACTCTTGTTGCCAAGCCTCAAAGTTTTTAATGACAGTCAAACTTCCAGAAACAATTTAGTGGGAAAAAAGTCCTCATAAGATGTTGACAAACAAAACAAAACATCAAAGGACACAATACATCAATCTTGGAGTTTCAATTTATAAATTTGAGTACTTGGAAATTTAGAATGTTAGCCAGGCATTGTGGGGGACCTCTGTAATCCCAGCTACTTTGGAGGCTGAGGCAAGAAAATTGCTTAAGCCCACAAGTTTGAGGTTGCTGTGAGCTATGACCCCACAGCACTCTACCGAGGGCAACATAGTGAGACTCTGTTTATAAAAATAAAAATAAACATAAAAATAAAAGAAATTTAGAATGAAATATGATCAGTCCTTAACTAGAATTGAAATTAAAATATATGGTGCCAGTGTGACTGTACATGTGATATTCTCAATATTACCTCTGAAGAAGATTTCTGAGTCTCCAAAGACATTGTTTTGATCTGATGACTGAAAGGGGAGGTGGGAATCAGACAATGAGAACAAAAGTAAAGGATAGAAAAACTCAGATAAGGAGAGAAAACAAAGCCAATTGTGCATCAACTGAAAAACAGCAACAAAAATATTAAAAATAATGTTGTCTCTAAGGAAGAAAGCTGATTAATCAAATCATAAAACAAATTTAATCAGAAAAATGAAAATAATGTGACAATGCTTCCTTACATATATGTGCAAAAATGTACAAAAGGTACAAAAAGGTTATTCTTTTAAAAATAGACTAATTAAAGCCGGAAGAAATGTTACAGCAAACATCTTCTAAGGTAAATGGGTAGATAAATAAAATTTTTCAATGTAAAAATTAGTCAAGGAAATAACAAGAAACATGAAATTTGACAGATTCTATTCTAGTCAAAATAGAACAGGTAATTCGATAATTAGTAAGGTGAATAAACACATAGGAAAATTTATCTATTCTGTAGAATTGTTTAAAATATTCCTATAAAAATGTAGCTAAGTATACAACATGGAGTCCTTTGTCATGAATTCTTTCACTTAGCTTAATGTTAATATGTATTAGTATTTTTTTTATTGCCTAATAACATTTCACTGCATGGATATACTACATTTTCTTTATCCATTTATGAATTGAGTGGTAGACATTTGAATTACTTATACTTTATGGCTATTATGGATATTGTGGCTGTGCACAATTATGTATACCTTTTTGCATGAACATATGCTTTTGTTAACTTTGGTAAGCATCTAGAATAGAAAGCCTGAGTAATATGGTAAACTCTATGTTTGACTCCTTAAGGAGTTGCAAAACAGTTTTTCAGAGTGGTCACACCACTTAACACCCCCCACTAACACTGTATGGAGGTTCTAATCTCTTTATATCCTCACCAACAATTAAGAATATATGAGCTGTGATACCACAGCACTCTACTGTGGATGACATAGTGAGACTTTGTCTCAAAAAAAAAAATATATATATATATATATATATATGTTGATTTATTTTGTTTCAAGTTTTAACTTTGGAGTGTGTGAAATGGGTGCCTCATTGTAGTTTTGGCTTTTGTGTTTGTTTGTTCATTTTGTTTTTTTAAGATAGAATTTTACTCTGTTTCCCAAGCTAAAGTGCAGTGGCATCATCATAGCTCATTACAATCTCAAACTCCTGGGGTGAAGCAATCCTTCTGCCTCAGCCTCCAAGTAGCTGGAACTACAGGTGCACATCATCACACCCAGCAGGAAACATGGGACAGCTATATAAATAAAAGACATGAAAATATGAGACTCATCAAAAATAAACAACTTTAAACTTCATGCACTTAAGAAACTTGTCTCAAAACATACAAAACAAATTTACATTGCCCCAGTAGAGATAAACTGATCTCTCAATTATGTTTAGTTCCAGAACAAAAATTGCAAGAATAATATATGAGATTTAAACAATTAAAGCAATTAATTTGTAGAGATACATGCAGAAATCTTTAAGAAACAAATGACGAAGATATATTCTTCTCAACTAGATACAGAATTTTTATAAAAATTTAACATACATAGGCCAAATAATAGTTCTTTGAAGAGATAGCATGAAATAGAAGAAAATATTAGCAAACCATACATCTATTAAAGAGTTAGTGTCTGAAATATAAAAGAAATTCAACTCAATAGCAAAAGAACAAGTATCCATTATTAAAATTGAGTGAACGACCTGAACACACAAATGACCAATAGGTATACAAAAAAAAAAAAAAAATTAGCACTACTATCATTCAGTGAAACACAAACAAAAGCACAATGAGATATTGTACCATTTATGAGTCCATGGCTATTGTCAAAAAGATGAAAATAACAAGTTTTGGTAAAGATGTTGGGAAATAGTCACCCTTGGACATGATGGTTAGAATGTAAACTATTACAGCCATTTTGGAAACATTATGTAAGTTTTTCAAACAATTAAAATAGAACTACTGTATAATTCATCAAGCTCACTAGTGGGTATATATCTAATAGAAATAAAATCAGCATGTCAAAGAGAGATTTGTATTCTTATGTTAATTGCAGCATTACTCATAATAGCCATAATACAGAATTAACCTACGTGTCCTTCAGTGAACGAATGGATAAAGAAAATGTGATGTATAAATACAATGGAATACCATTCAGCTACTATAAAGAAGGAAATCCTGTCATTTGAAATGACATAGATGAACCTGAAAAACATTATGCTAAGTGAAGAGGCCCGGCATAAAAAGATAAATACTATATAATCTCACTAATATGTATAATCTGTTTTTAAAAAGCTAACCTCATAGATGCAGAGAGTAGAATAGGGGTTAGCAGGGGTTGGGGTTGGAGTATTGGGGATATTAAGGTGAAAGGATACAAAATACCAGTTTGATTGGAGTAAGTCCAAGAGATCTATTATAAAACATAGTGAGTATAGTTAATAACAAGTTATTATATACATGAAAATCATTGAGGTAAGTGTTCTAATTACAAAAGACGATAAGTATGTGAGGTGATACATATGTTAAATAGCACAATGTAATCATTTCATTCCACTATGTCTACACTTTTCAAAATATTATGTCAAAAAAAAGAAAGAAGTTAACAACAGAAATAAATGACATAAAAACCAAGCAAATAATTGTGTTTTCAAGATGGTGCCTAAATATATCAAACAATTCAGTTAGCTATTGCTTTGCTGAATCAATTCTCAAATTCCCTGAATATTGATCTTCTTATTACATAAGATCATAAATGTTTTTTATTATTTAAACTTTGGAAGTAATTTGTACACTTGCAATTGTAGATAATCTGTTTTACTTATCTATAAATCATTGATAATGCTAGATATTGGCAAGATTTAGGGGAAAGTACGTTTTTGTGCTTGTTGATAGACACACATATTTGCACAGGCATTCAGAAAAGCAAGTTAGTATTACTTATATATCATTAAAATATGAAGTTAAACATTTCATTTGAACTTATTTAAAATTCTTTTTTTTTTTTTTTTTTGAGACAGAGCCTCAAGCTGTCACCCTGGATAGAGTGCTGTGGCATTACAGCTCACAGCAACCTCCAATTCCTGGGCTCAAGCGAGTCTCCTGCCTCCACCTCCCAAGTAGCTGAGACTACAGGCGCCCGCCACAACGCCCGGCCATTTTTTGGTTGCAGCCGTCATTGTTGTTTGGCAGGCCCAGGCTGGATTCGAACCTGCCAGCCTCAGGTGTATGTGACTGGCGCCTCAGCCCATTGAGCCACAGGCGCCGAGCCTATAATTCTTTTTGAATTATCATTTATTGTCATTCACTATGTCTGATTACCACAAGAACAACTTTTTCCTGAACACTGTTTGTTGTTTGTTTGTTTGTTTTTTAACCAATGTATACTTCTTTCAACCTCAGGAGAAAGAGTTGAGAAAACAACTGTTGCGTTAAATAGGAAAAACTGGCCACCTGCAGGTCAGCAATATACTTTCCATACGATTTTGAATAGAAAGTTAAAATCAAATAGTTGTTCAGATGTTTTTTGGGGGGTGGGGAGGGAACCAGTAACATTTTTAAAAAGACAAATTAAAACATTTGGAACAATAATTTTAAGTAGAGACTAAAATATAGGTATTTTCATGTGGTAAAAGTAGGTGAATTTAAACTCTAGTAGTGTTTTAACAATAAACACCAGTAATTTCTTGCTTCTTCTCTGTGCCAGGATTGCCTTTACAGATATGTCGTTGACTTTTGGTGGTGGAGACCTTATCAGTGTTGATAAACATTTATCTATGAGTCTCTTATATTCATGAACAACTTTTGACAGAGCTTATCCTGGACAATCTGTTCAAAGATACTCATATAGAAAACAGTCTTGGAGTATAAAGATAATTTCTTTCTCCAGAAGAGAAGGCAAATTTATTTGATATATAAGATAGTAAAGACAATATTTCTCTCTGGACAAATATAGGGCAGGAGGTATTCTAAGCTTGTGGTTCCTCAGCCATAACACAAATCTAGTGTGTGCTTAGCACCTAGCTGGGTCACTTTTCATCTTCCTGCGGGAGAGGAGGTAATGCAAACATAAAGCTCATGCTCCCTGTGTCATGAGTAATAAAGTCATTTGACTCTGACACAGAATCTTTTTTCTTCTGACAGCATCCATGCCAAGTTAATTTGTTGTTTTCAAGGAGAATACAATACTCAACCCTTTTCTCAAGTTCTTGAGGAAAAAAGGCATTAAGAATTAGGCCAGACTCTGGGTTGGAGGAGCCAAGATGGCGGTCTGTAGCCAGCTTTCTGCAGACACTCTCATCCAGAAGGAGAGTTAAAGGACAGAAATTTAGCAAGAAAGCCAATGGTTTGGAGCTGAGCCAAGAGACAAGGTCGAGGAATGCACATCAACCCTGCTGGAGTGACCTGTGACCCCAAGGACACAAATAAAAGGTACAGAGCACATCACCAAGTGTACGGGAGTCCCCTCCTCCAAGAGAACGACTCTCAGTATCCATGCCTCCATACAAACAAGCGAGCAGAGTTCAGATGTCCTCCCACTCTACCCCACGGGAGAGACCCTCTAAAAACTGGACCTCCTTCCCCTACTAGGGTGCTGCGGCACTCTCCTGCCAGGCATAAAGCTATATAAAAACTGTATATATTCTCTACCTGCACGTTGGAACTCCCGGCACTCCCCTCCACTCTCACCCTGAGGTCTGGAGGTCTGTCCCCCACAGAGTCCAGATTCTTGGACACGTTATCAAGAGGTGTGGACAGGACATGGGCTACCACTGGTCTGTGCTGTTTTCCTGGCTCAGGAGTAGTGAGAGGAGAGTGAGCCGAGAGGTGGTTGGCCAAAGTGGAGAGGTGGTCCCCTGAGGCACCAAACCCAGCGCTGAGACAGCTTTGCTAAATTTCGGCTGCACCTGGCCCTCAGGGGATGACAGCTGAGACAAAGGGCTGAAGCTCACAGACAGAGTCAGGACTATTAGCAGCCCAGCGTCTCTTCCACAGGGCAGAAATTCTGCAAACTTGTTTTGTTCTATCAGCTTTTTCATCTACTTTACATCAATCAGGGACAGGGCTGGAACTGAGTGAATCGCCCCAGCCCCTACCAAGTACCCTGTCAGGCCTCACCTCTGCCCCTGCCAACACTGACATAACTGGTGGACTGGCTGAGGAGCCACAGAGCCCTGTGTGACCTAGGCAGGCGCAAACTTCTAGAGCTTCTGCTCACTGGAGGGAACTGGATCACAGCCCTGCAGGGTTACCAGAGACTGGGTATGACAGAGGGACAAGGTGGAGAAGGAGGCATCAACCTTCCCAGGCTAATTTACTGGCTGGGGGGGCCCTCCTGAGCTCACAGAACCCTGGATTGAGTTATACTAAAGC
This sequence comes from Arctocebus calabarensis, assembly GCA_963573935.1. Lineage (NCBI taxonomy): Eukaryota > Metazoa > Chordata > Mammalia > Primates > Lorisidae > Arctocebus > Arctocebus calabarensis. The sequence goes on along the minus strand of CAUYON010033186.1, from coordinate 921 downwards.
TGCCAGCAAACTTCTGCTATCTAGTCACCAGAGACTTTTCAACTCTTTGATTTGAGGTTAGTACTGGCTGGGACAACTGATTGGGACCTTGTCAACTGAGCCAATCACCCGTGGACTTTCCAACATTTTACACTGGGTGTGTGGTAGTGGGAAGGTTTGATTTTCCTTTCCAATTGTTGTGGAATTTTTGTGGGGGGTGTGGTGACCTAACTGCTGGTTTTCCTCCACAGCTCAGATTCCAACACAGAGTAACTGATTCTCTAGGGTAAGACAGAGGCCAGATGAAAATAAGACAGAGCCACTTAACCACACCACATCAAGAAGGCCCCCAGCTTCACAGGCAGTAGCAAAGTACGGGTTGGCAAAACTCTAGGGGAAAAGGCACAAACACCAGTCCCAGCTTACAGGCAAAGGAAGGACTGGTCAATCACTACTCCTAGAACCCTAACCCAACTTATCCTTACCTACACACACAGAAAACAGTGCAAAATAAATATGGGGCAGAATCAGCAGAAAAGCTCTGGAAACATGAACAACCAGAGTAGATCAACCCCCCCAAGGAACAATTTGGCAGACACAAATGATGATCCTATGCATAAACAGATGGCTGAGATGTCAGAAATCGAATTCAGAATTTGGATTGCAAACAAGATGAATAAAATAGAGGAAAAATTGGAATTAGAAATTCTAGGAGCATTTCAAAAATTATCTCAAGAAGTCAAGGAATTCAAAGACCAAATGACCAAAGATTTTGACACATTGAGACAAGAAGTTGCAACCCTCAAAGATCTGAGAAACAAAGTAGAATCCCTCAGTAACAGAATGGAGCAAGCAGAAGAAAGGATTTCTGACATGGAAGACAAAGCTTTCGAATGCTCCCAAACCTACAAAGAGCTAGAGAAATGGAAGGCAAAAACGGAT